>VDFB02063324.1:0-11581 GCA_007258455.2 Sequoia sempervirens | reverse complement strand
CTTTATAATTTAACTTTATATTATTTAATTATCATCAAAGTACCTTTAATGATAATTACTCATTAAACATTTAATATTTCGCCCATCCAACTGTTTAAGAGGTCAACACTACATCTGAGACCTATCCAGGTGCCTTACTAAATATAGTAACCCTGACTCCCCTGAAATGGTGACTTACTATAAATAGTAAGTATGAAGAATTGAGTCTAACGGAGGCCAAACCTGAACCCACACTGAGCTCTGAAGGAGAAAACAAACTGATGTCTGCCAAAAAGGGACCCTCTAACCATCTGAGTTAGCCTACAAGGGCCAGTGATAAGCTAAACTGTCAATAAACAAGATCATATTGAAAAGGGGACATTACAATCCGCCCTCCCTAAAATTGCTTGTCCCCAAGCAATCTTAGGAGCAAAGTAAAACACCAGTCCACCCGGATCCCAAGGGTAGAACTGTGTAATGTCCTTGATATCACCAACTAGCCCTTGTAACACCAACACCAGTATAACTGACAGTACCTGTCGAACCAAATCAATCCCAACAGTAGGTGTCACGGGAGTGATAACCTCAAAGGGAAGCATCTCTGAACACTGACAAAGTTTGCTCCCAAAATCTGCGCAAGGAAAGCTATCATAAACACTGTCAAGTACGTGCGCAACTGAACTGTGCATCTGAAATAGGTCATGCACATAAGGATCGAATGTAAAGTTGTACGCACTCCTCACCATGTACACACTCGAAAACTCCTCGGTGAGCTCTGACTAAAATCCCAATGCACTGGAAGGATCCCAAACAATGCGATCAATGCTCATCTCAAGACTAGGGTCAAGAGAGTGATCAGAATCAACCTCAAAGAGCGGATTGTCATATGACAATGTAGCATCTGACTCAAACAAAGGGTTGGTCACAAACTGAACCATACCTCAAAGCTGATCCCAATCAACAACCTCTGCACCCCTGGAGTACCGGATAAGATCATGCCCAATCTTTTGCATAGACTTCACCTCTACTCTCTCGCTCTCCTCACCGACGAGAGAGAGAGAGCACAAACTCCCATCTGTAATCCCCCTTGTTAGTTTTAGCCCAGAATTGAATATAAGCAGCAATACAAAAATAATGAACACAATAACACAGCAAATACCCTAGGAAAACCCTCCTTCTTGAGGGAGAAAAACCCAACAACAATATATCACTTATATATTGAATGAATGAATAGCAATTCACTTACAATATGGCGAAACAGAAGGTCGATAATGAGGCCAAACACAAGGCCAATCTGCAAATAAAGCTTCTCTCTAAGAAGCAAATAAAAGATAGATATGATATCTCCTTTGAATTGAACTCCTTGAAGCAAATACTCGATCTGTTGTAGATGCGAATTCCTTCTATGGTGCGAACTTGTCTTAAATTGAATTGATTATAAAACAAATGAGAGTTGCCTTGTATATATACATGTTGTGGTGTCTTTTCATGAGAGGTTGGCTTGTTTACCAACCAATGCGTCACTTCACAAAAGGTCGGCCTTATTAGAAATAAAACAATATAAATATTAAGTCGTCTCTTTTGCAAATATATTTGAATTTTATTTAATATTTATTTTCCTCCAGAAAATCATGCGAGAAAGAACTCCTGCCGCTACACATCAACACTCCCTCTTAGCTAGGGAGGTATCTTTCTCAATATCCATGTCATGGAGTCTCTCAACATGACATCCACAACGGCTACACCCATTTGTGGAAAGGGGTTCATCACGGAGTCACTCAACGTGATATCGTCATGGAGTCACTCAACATGACGTCCACCATGGCTATTCCCATGTGTGGAAAGAAACATGTGTACAAGTGCCCATCATAGAGTCACTCAATGTAATGTCGTCATGGAGTCTCTCAACATGACGTCCACCATGGCTACTCCCAGAGGGTGGATAAACACAAATACAAGGGAATCATCACGGAGTCTCTCAACGTGATGTTGTCATGGAGTCACTCAACATGACATCCACCATGGCTACTCCTAGAGGGTGGAAAGAACCACATCTCCATCTCAGAGATGGACAAGGGCTTTCACCTCAAATTTCTCTGTCTCAAAGAAAAATGCATTAACAAGGGCTTTCACCTCAAATTTCTCCGTCTCAGAGAAAAATGCATTAACAAGGGCTTTCACCTCAAATTTCCTTGTCACAGAGAAAGACGCATTATAGCAAATCACAAAAGATCACAGATGCTGAGTCTCCCTCTCAGCAAGGGCTTCATTCTCCACAACTCCAAGCTTGTCTCGAAAATGCACAAACTTCACTTTGGAGAGAGGCTTGGTGAGAATATCAGTCGTCTGATCATCAGTGCAAATACATCTCAACTAAATGGCTTTCCTCAGTACCATATCTCTGATGTAATGGTATTTGATCTCAACATGTTTTGTTTTGTCATGAAACACTGGATTGACAGATAGCTTCACACAACTTTGATTGTCACCATGAATAACAGTCGGCTCCAATGATTGTCCAAACCATAGTTGGAAAACTCGCCCCAACAAAAAACTCGCCAAGGGAAAAATTGGAGAGTTTTTTAAAACTCGCCAAAAAACTTGGGAAATGAAAAAATTGCTTAAATTTCATTAAAAACACATTTTTTTTGCAAAATTCAATGACAAGATGAATCCAATGAATCCATAAATGAGTACAAAAGTGTTTTCTATTAATTTTGATTGACTTTAATGTAAATTGATTACAAAATCGCATTCTCATGCAGAATCCCGATGGCTAAAAGCCTGAAAGTCTAATACATGAAAACAGTAAAACTAGAACTAGAAGCAAATACTAAACAACAACTAAATACAACATGCTACGCTTTCCTCTTCCCTAGTCTAGCAACAGCTAGGGAAGAAGGGGTGGGTCCTCTAGTCCTGCCGCGTGTGCGTGGTGCTGGTGGCGGTGGTTGCGGTGCTACTGCTGCTGGCTCTGGCTGAATCTCATCCAACCCTACATCTCCGACTCCTGATGCACTCACATCTTCCATTGCCTCTCTCTCGAAGTCAAGGATTTCATCTGTGCTAAACAATGGAGGCTGCTCCTCTCGCCCTGTCCATCACTATAAGGATCTACCTCATCTAAGTCAATAGGATCCAGTGATTTTTCTTCAACTCTCTTTATGCGCAACCGAAGGTTGTATTGCACAAAGACCAGGTCATTGAGGCGCTTTTGTGTTAACTTGTTCCTCTTCTTCGTGTGAATGGACTCGAACAAGCTCCAATTGCACTCACAATTGGATGCACTACAAGGCTGACATAGAATGCGGAGGGCAATTTTTTGTAGATTTGGGTTTTTTCCACCAAACATCTGCAAAAAAAAAAAAAAGAAAATTGAAGAGTTAGGAAACAAAGTCAAAGACTCAAAAGTCAAAAGTCAAAACACATTTTATCAAATTCTAAGATGCATGTGAAATAAACTTAAAATTTAAAGACTCTGAATTTTATACCTGGTGGCAAAGTGGTTCTTCCTCTAACAGCCAACTCTGAAGAAAAGAGATTACCAGTTGCCTCCCTGTATATATCCATCTCCTTGACGATGAGGTCTCTCACTGCAACCTCGGGTTCCATCCTCTGAATGCATGTTGTGAGCCCCTCCATAACCTCTCCATTAGGATCAGAGAAGCTCTCTGAGAAGAGAAAAGAAGGGTTGAGGAAGTACCCTGCTGCATGGATGGGTTGGTGGAGTTGATTGTTCCACCTCCTATCAACAATCTCCCATATGGGATCAAATTTGAGGCTGTCCCCCATGTAATAACTTTTGATGGCCTCCTTGGCCCTATCCATGGCCTCATAAATGTATCCCATTGGGTTTTCATCCCCATCTACCAAGCGGAGGACTCTAACCAAGGGCTCCGACACCTAGATTAAAAATACAAAAAGATCAAAGTTAGAAATTTATAATGAAAGGCTTAAAGTTAAATTAAAAAATATATATTTATATTCAACTTGAGATTAAAATTAAAATCAAAGTTTTGAAGTTACCCTCACGATCTCTGTAGCTTTTTGTGCAAACAAGGGGTCGAAGACTATTGCAGAAATTCTATCTCCTTCGGCCTTCTTTGAATATGAGGAGTCATTCCATGCTTGACTCACGAACATTTGTTTTAGAGAGCCCAAAGAATCCAAAATGCTTTGCAACGTTAGGAAAATTGTTGCAAACCTTGTGGCACCCGATCTCACCAACTCCTTCCCTTGCGTATGCTCTCTCATCAAATTAAGAACCTGTTGACGTGGTTTTTGTGACCGCACCAAACAGCAGAACAAAATAGTCCGAAGGCTACTCCGTTCTCTCTTGATCAAAGTATTCCGTGTGCTAAGATTGCGAGATAGATCACACGTTCAACTCCAAGGTTCCTAAATACTTGGAACACCCTCAGTTGGTTTGATGTGTATTGCTGTGTTCTTACAAGGGGACTTACACAATTGTTCAAGGTTCTTGCAGTTAACAACAAATATGTGTTTTGAAGGGGATTTTGTGCGTATGATTTGGCAATAAGGTATGTTTTCCTAAAGCTAACCAGAAATGTGTGGAAAGTAAATGAGTGTAAGGCCTAAGAAACTTATATTCTATTCTAAATGCAGGATATGTGGAGCTCAATTTCGGCAGACTTCAACCGAATTTCACCTAGCCTCACGTCGGACAGCTTCAGCGAAATTAGTGCAATCTTCAAAGGGATATCAAAGATATTCAAATTACAATTTAGCATACATATACCATCAAGACGACGCATATAAGTATACAAATCACAATCGAAGTTAAACTCAAGACAATTTCCAGTGGACCACACAAGGCGAACTTATCATCAACAAGCCGCTAGTGGTATGGAATGAAAAGAAGCTACCTCAATAAAACGCCGCACATCAAAGTAAACTACTTGCATGAGAAAACTATGCTACTTGGATCCGAAAGGAAGAAGAGACCTTGCTAGCTATCCATGACAAAGACGAATTCCACCATCAATGAAAAGATCTATTATCATGAAAGTGTTACACAACAATCTCCACAAAAGTTTTCAAAGGGAAAACTTTCTTTCTTCTCCACACTAAGCTATCAAACAAAAATGCTAACTCTGCTCTACTCTCTAGTCTCCAATCTCTAGCTCAATTCTGATTCTAATCTAATCTCTAATGCATTACAAATGAGGGGGACTCCCCCTTTTATAGATAGCCCGGTCCAAAAGACGGCTAGGGTTACAATCAATAGAATGGCTAAGATTAAGCCACCTCAGCCCTAACCCTAAAAACTGCCAGAATGGGGAGTGGTGCAATAAATGAGCCAAGATTCCCACTCACTCCCAAAATAGTAAAGGCAATTAATGCCCACAATCAGTCTTCTAGAAGATCCTCGTCCAGTAGTGCATTCCCGTTCTCCTTCTCTCTAGCTGCAAACTCAACGAATCTGCCGAGTACAGCCTCAACCTCCTGAACTGAAATGGGTGGAATGCAATCAAGCTGGAACTCTAACACCGTGACTGAATGTTCATGTCTTGTACAAGATTTTCTCCAAGCAACCAAGGAATCCTGTGTGCTCTGGATCAAGGCGGAGAAAGTAGAAGTGTTCTCGAAATCATCTTGTATGAAGGTCTTCACCTCTGAAAAGAAAGGCACCAGCCTACCCCTCAAATTATCAACATTAACTTCATCCGGATTCAACCGCCTAGCAAATATGGCCTCAAAAGTATTCTAAACTCCATCAATGATATTGGCCATAGCCTTACGTATCTTGGCTGAATCTGCCTGTGCTGTGTCGAAGAAACCACGCCCCGTGATTGCTGAAGAATACCATCTAGAAAAATCATACCTGTCATTCTCCTGAATGACCCCTCCATCAATCAGCAATCGCAACGAAACATGCCTCAATGCCTCAAGACGCTGAATTACTTTGCTCTGATAGACAGAAGCATCACCCCAAGCCTGATCAACTGCCTCCATTCATGCCAAAATACTGGAAGCCTGCTGAAAAGCAAAAGCAAGGTCCTCCATAAACTTTTTTGTCTCAGCACGAACTCCTGTGACCCACTTGTCTACTTCCTATGCCATCTTCCCTAACTCCATCAAGCCACTGATTGACTCTCTAGGTATCTCTGCTGGAGGCTCTATCACTGGAATCTCCTGCCCATGAGAATGGGACAACTGCTGCACATATCCAATTAAAGCCTTGTGTTCTCTTTTCAACTTTTTATACTTTCCTTCCTTCTTGAATAATCTGTCTTTGAGGGCGAGGTAGGAGTTATCACACTCCTCTACAATCTATGCACCAGTGGGGCGTCCCAACTCCAAAGTTGTGACCACGTAATTTTCTGGCAATGCTTCGTCTCGGTCACAATCAATCTGTGGCACGGCGACGTGAAGAGTGCGAGAGCCATCTTCATCCGTTGATATCTTCGAGAACTTTCGTGCTCTCTTCTTCTGTGGAGGTGCACTGATCCTGTTCAAAAATTCTTCCATCTCAACTGCGGGATCAATCTCCTCATTGGGGCTTCTTCTCATCCTATCCCTGAGCCAATCACGCACATTGTACTGTATATCAAAGGGCTGCTGCTCTTGTGCCTCTACTTCTCGAACTTATAGCTACACATCTCATTCTAGAAACCATGCGTCCTCAAGTGGTTGAGTGTCTCCTGAAACTATATCATCGTCATCCTCCATAGCCGCCTCTAACTCTTGCTGAAATTGAGGGTCAGTGGTAGTCCCCTCATCATCCTGTTGATCAACCCTACTAGGTGCGTTGACACTCGTATGGAGCTCTCTCCGTGGTGGCTGATTGTTCTCTGTACCCTGCAGGTTAATACATTCCCTTTGATCCTTAAACCGGGAAACCTCACGTATGCTTGGAGAGCGATGTCTCAATGGGCGTGGAGTGACTCAACTTCGATGCGAGGCCCGGCGGAATGAAACCTACTGCCGGTAGCTCTTTCCTTGCGGACTCACGGACCTCACGTGTGATCTGTTTCTTTTACGTTGGTGGTGGGTGTCTGTGATCTCCCACATCAAGTTGTAAGAGATCAAAGCAATTGACCTACTCTTCAACCTGTTCACCCGACTGTCAACCCATGCTCTAGTAAATGTCAGGACCGGAATGGAAAGTGTGTCCAAGTCAGCAACCTCTAGTTCTGACCAATCTGGGAGTGGAAGCGGAGTATCTCTCACTGCTGCATAATCTGGATGGACAACGTCCATATCCTCATTCACCTGGTCTGGAACCGGAACAACTTCACACTCCCTAATCAAAGTAATTGGCAACCGAGAGAACATTCTTTTCCTGACTTCAATCTCATACGAACCATCCAGCCCAATAGTCCTCAATGTTTGCCTTGTGTTTAAGCTCCTCACGAGGAATTACCCATTTGATGTTGTTATGCGGGTCATAGTGCTATCGGCTGGTGTGATATGAAAAGTGATAAAATTGAAGCTCACTCTCGGCTTCTCTGGCTGCCTGTAATGAAGGACATACTTCGTCCGAATTGCCCATGACAATCGGGAAGTCAACACCTCCCTTCTTCTTCTTCTTTTGAATTTTATCGTAGGCAACCAATTGCCTAGATATCTCTAGCATTAAAATTCTATCGGTTGGGTACTTAGGCAGCCTATATGGGTACGATGAAAAACCTTGCAGCGTAATGTAAGAAAACTTTGGAAACTGTATAAACCAGCACCCATACCTTTCAATCAATTCTTGGGCCTCTCTCGAGATTCTGTGATGCATCCTCTCCTGAAGCAATCTCGTGATGTGCATGGTGAAGGCGTCATTGACACGCTTGTAATGAGTGGTACTTGCCAGGTGTAACTGTGGACAAGCCTCATGGATTTTAAACTGGTGAGAGCCACAACCGACAGGTTCCTTGTATGAAATTCCTCTGTACTTCGTCATACGAGCCAGCATGTAGATGATGTAAGAGTTCATATAGAACGTCTTCGTTCTTCTCAGGTTCAGGAGCTGCTCGTGCAAATTGTCACTGATCATCACAGCCCAATTGACGTAATCTTTTCCTTCCAGCACGAGGTTGATGTAATAAAACATCCATGGCTCAAAAATAAATGACTGTGGACAACCTCCAACTCTGCTCAGCATCATAATGAGGTCACAGTACTCCTGCTTCAAGTCATCTGCAATGATTTGTTTTGGCAACTTCATATGAGAAGGCTTAGGATTACTCATCCAGTGAGTGTTGATTGTCTCCATGCATCTCTCGAATGCAGAAGCATACATCCGCTCAGCTCGTTCTCTGGACTTGTAAACCATATTCCTGTGCACCGGAATCCCGAAAGCTTCACCAATGGCAGCAGGAGTAAGATTGGCTAGCACTTGGCCATCCGGTGACATGATCGATTTGTGATCCTTCTCATAATAATTGGCGCACTCCATCATCAGCTCCGAACACTGAATGGTTGGTGGGAAACCAGCGGCTGCATATAATCCGCTTCGAATAATATTGTGCGAACTGGTCGAAGGTCGATGACTTCCAATCCCCAACATTCTGTTCTTGAAGGCCTCAAGGTTGACGGAGCCCAAGTTGGTATCTGTCAGCTTGCCCAACTTCGAAATGAACTTTGACTCTGGCATGAATGTTTTGCTTAGCTTCTTGATCACAGCCTGTCTGGATGCACCATTGTTATCTTTGCCAGTCGCCCTTGCCTCAGCCATCTGCAGGACAATAAACATTCATCAGCAAATTAATTTATAAAATAAATAAGACATCGTGTAGGGGCTGCAGTCGACTTTTTAAAATTTGAGAAGTTGCAACATTCAATTCTTCTGCAAACCTCAACTTCTCCTTCACAAGCTTTCGAACTTCAATCACTTAGAAAGATTTCTAAGTGAGTTTTAGCTTTAGCAACTTCAAGCTTTAATAAAATGGCCCACTTCACACTGGCAATCAGCAACCTCAATCAGCAATTGTAAATTCGTACTTTTAAACTCTTGCTTCAAGGTGTCCTTCTTAACACTGGCAACTTCAAACCTCAGCAACAAATCAAGCTTCAGTGTAATGACCCCTTTCTAGTGGACGCACTTAACCCCAAATCTTGCATTCAAAGTGTTTCTCAAAGAGACATTAAAATGTTAGAGATCAACAAATTTCAGTAATAACGTCTAATTAGATCAAAGATGATTTAGTTATTTGTTCCTCGCCAAAGGATTATTCGTTTCTTTCCAATTATTCACTATGAATGATTCCTTTATGAGTACCAACGTCTTCTGAGTTCCCATAGATGGAATTCTATTATACCATTTTAACATCATGGAGTCATTATTACTTGTAAGGCTCAATAATTGCTACAAGCATCATTATTTGATAATCGCAAATCATATATATATATATATATATATATTGTCTTATTCATATTGTACGTGCCCACCATCTATGATGTATCTATGAATTTTAATACATATATATATATACACTTATCAATGGTTAACATGTCATCCCAACTCTCAATGTATTTATTCATCCTAATGTGTTCCACTATGAATTCGGGTGGATGGTTCCATATTAACTATAAGATTACTAACATGATGCACATTTCTTACCTATGATAATGTGGTATGCATATTGGACTAACTATAAACAACAATAATTATTCTATATTAACATCTGCATTATTATCCCTATCAATATTAAATATTAATTTATTTATTAAATGCCAATTATTAGTATCTACCTTTAATTAACATAATCTTGATATCATAAACTAGTCCCTTAACTCACAAATTAATCATTATTACCTTATTGAATATAATATATATATATATATATATATACATAACTATTATCAATTAGTTATATTCATATTCTTATTATATTTACTTATTACATATTATCATAAATTAAAATGTGATTATATACTATTTATATTCTTATTTAAATATTGTCTATACTTATTAGATATTTACTTTTTACACACCATCTATGTTTATTTAAATTTATTTCTTACCTTCTTTATCGAACTGCAGACGGACCTTCGATTCCTTTCTTATTTGATCTGCCTTGCCCGTGCCTCCTATAAGCCTTTAATCTCTTATTCCTGGTCGATGGACAGCAGTCTTATGTGTTCCTCCAGCGGATGATTAATTTCTAGTCTCTTCTATTCGATGTCTAAGCCAGTGAATGTTTTTTCCTGCAGAATATATTCTTATTCTTATTCCCCCAACTGCAATTCTTATTCTCCTTATATATATATATATGATATAACTTTATTTTGGAAGAGTCATAACCTTCCAATACCACCGCTGACTTTTGGGTAAGTTATGATTTAGTTTTAATTTAAATATATTTCTTTCTTTAATCACACCTCTTCATTAGGTAATGCTGCCTTTTATTTCCGAGTTTTGTCTTATTAAAATATATATTATTATTTTTTATATATTTTGATATGGTATTTTGTAAATATTTATGTTGTTATATATTTGATAATTTTTATTATTATTTCTTCTTATAATTTCAACATGAACTTGTATTTTATATTTTGTAATTTGTTTTATTCCATTTATAATTTGTACATTATACTTTGAATATTATATTTATAATTATAATATTATCAATTATAATTATATTTAAATTGTAATTATTCATGTTTGAAATTTAACAATTATTTGTATGTTATTTATTTATTTGTCTTTTAGACGCTTGATAGTTTAGTGTTACAATTTTGGGGGACATGACATTCAGCCACAACACAAGCAAATTCGCACCTTCTTTAATCAGCAAGTGCGCACCTCCAGATGTTTCAGCCTTCAACAACTTTGAACTTCAGCAAACTCCTCTTTAAGTCAAAATCTCTTTAGCAATCATTCACTTCAGATTTTGGAACTCAGCAACAAGCTCAAGTCGTCCTTCTCAGCTTCAAATTGAATCCAGCAATACTTCAGCCTTAACAAAAGTTCGAACTCTTCAAGCTTCAGCAATGCTCAGCAACAAACTTCAGAGCAAATTCGAATTCTTCAACTGTGAAAAACAAGTGAGAAACTTCTCAATTTTATAGCCAAAAATTGAATTCTAGAACGAGCCAATTATAGCCAGTGCATTTAATTTCCACTACTCCACTTCAAAAATTCGAATTTTCCCTCTCTGGTATTTCTGACACTTGTCTCTCGACGTCAGGAATCTTGCTCTTCTAGAAGTTCAACTTTGACTGGCATCTTTTACTTTCGAAAAATTTAATTTAAATTCATCCTTTTAATTCACCAGTCGGAGCTTTGTCACTTGAATTCGAATTTTACTTCTCTTCAGCTCTGGAAAATTCATTTGTGAAGAACTGGATTAAAATCATCTAGGCAACTCATTTCGAATTCATCGTTTGAATCATTTTCCTTTCAAAAGTCGTTTTATTCAAATTTGCCTTAGAAGATTTTAAAAATTTCCTTAGGAAATTTCACAATTTGAGCACTGATTAAATTCTTCAACCAAAAAGTGTTGGCGAAGTGCCGAAGTCATAGAAATCCATCTATCATCACAAATGTTCAGTACCCAGAAGAAAATTTTCTCCAGAACGCGTCAAATCCATCGGTATCCAACGAACGGGTTCGTTTAAACTTTTAAATTTTTAAACCTTAGAAAAA
>VDFB02063323.1:0-15459 GCA_007258455.2 Sequoia sempervirens | reverse complement strand
TTGGTTTGTGTTTTGAGAGATTGACAGTATGGTGCATTGCAACCTTCTACAGGTATGGTACCTTGAGGATATCACATGCACCAGGCCTGTCGGATTCCCTTGTTGTATAGCTACAAGATATCCATGAGCATTCAACAATCCTCTCCGATGCTTGTGGAATTACAGAGATTTACATTTTTGAAGAGTGAGGTTTGACCAATTGGAGGAGGATAAGATCCTATGGAGACCTTATCTACTCACTCTACTATGGTAAGATCCCACAGGACAGTTGAGGAGGATGTTGTTTGACAGGTTTCTAGCTGGGAGGCATGACTATGTTACATGACCATTCTATTATGGGCGTCATGTGATAGTTTGGATAGGTTCAGAAAGCACTGAGGGTGTTCCCCTTAATTAGGAAATTAGTGCGGAGTTCCCAGAGGCTAGGTGATAATATTCGGCTGACCATAGATCATGTTCATGAGAGTGATCTTGATGCTTCATATCATGATCAACCTCTAGTCCCTGACACTGATGATGTTTGTAGCATAGATGAACACGAGGAGTAGTGTTCAGTGACACGACTAGCTCCTGTTTTCCCCATGGATGTCCCTATAGGTGATGCAGGACCAACACCAGATGAGGGAGATGAGCCAAAGGACAGAGTAGAGGATGTACGACACAAGCCATTAGATATATTTACTGATGTGATTGATGACAAGTATGAGTCAAAGGCTGATCCTGATTATGAAGACCAGGATGATGAGGAGGATGAGGATTATTATTACAAGGAGTAACCACCCCTGAGTGAGGGTGATGAGGTAGCAACTGAGGATCATTATGAGCATGGGGATTCTTGACATACTTACAAGACCAGATCATGTGCAGTAGCTACAACAAACATTGGCATCCAAAGTCAAAGAGAGGCTAGCGCATCCTCCATCCCCCCAGAGATGATGAGGTTGACATTCCTCATGCACCTGGAGACATAGGGATGATATTTTTTATTTTACGAATGTACTTGAGTATAGTTATGTTTTTTATTTTATATATATCGTGATGATGTTTACTAATTATGTACCTTATCTATCTTGTAGGAGCAATGAGAGACTGGTAAGAGTTCTATTGTTAGGCTACCGCAGAGATAGTGCCGACATCCATCAACGAGGAGGAGATCCTGACTACATGCCCACACCAATGGTAGAGGAGGAGCCAGAGTTGTTTAGACCTTTCGTGAGGCTACGGGTAGCATATGAGAGTATGAGGATATGACTCTGTCAATGTAAGAGTGCAGCACAATCATCATGGGCCTCAGTAGAGGTTGAGAGACTACATGCAGAGCTAGCACAGGTACAAGCGGAGAGGGATCAAATTGAAGACAAGCATCTAGTGGTTGTGGGTCGAGTACAGGGTCTGGAGTATGCACTAAGACTTGGCAGTTCACGATGTCGATCACACACAAGCGTCTCATGATTTCCAAGGACTGGATCTCAAGCGCTAGAGCCTAAGGGGTCTAGTTCTCATAGACCCTGGTGATGATGTATATGATGATGCATAAAAGTCTGATATATATATAAACATGTGTACTTGATATTGTTACAATTTTCTTTAATGTGTTTGAATGTTAAATTCAATGTGATTAATTAAATGACTTATGGTAAAAGTATTTAATTAATGTCTACATAATTTAACAAGATTGATGTGATCTAATATAAAACATATTTCAGTTTTACTATAGATACAACAGTGGTGATTTAAAGAGTTATGTTAAATTAAATACACCTATAAGGATCTAACTTAACATAACAGAAGGGTGAATGTCATTACACCTAAATTAATCATAAAATGTACTTAAATAATTACCTTAGTGTTCAAGACAAACACAAGATTAGTTGTCAAGAGTGAAGAAATGTGAAAGTCACTTGGAATCAAATAACTTTAAACAACATCACTTTAGCAATCATACTATTCGAGGAACAAGAATGGGTCAGGGAGAGAGAGGATTTGAATTTTCTAGGTGGGAATGGAATTCTAGTTTGAAGGCTACTGGATCTAGGCCGGGGGATGGCCCTTCTGGGGAAGCAATAGGTGAGAATGTAGAAGATGAACAGGAAGGAGCAGTGTCTGAGGACTGGGGCCCAGAGAAAGGCGGGGATCTAGGTGGAAAGGTGGCATCCAAAGGTAAGTTTTCCCCTAACTCTTCTTCGAAGGATGGGGTTTGTGGGTTCAGGTGCCTTGGAAACCAGGCTGAGGACAATATTTTGTGGGATCACTCATGGGAGGATCCAAAGAAGAAGTGGATTTCACTATTTGGAACCAAGTCGATGGGAAAGTCCTTTTTTCCTCTGGTAAGAAATATTTTGTCCCCTGCGAGTGGGAAGTTTTCTATTCTTGTCCCTGACCCAGTAATTGATCATAACGTTTCCCTAATGGAATCATCCCTAGTTGGCATATTTATGGGTCCACAACCAAATATTGAGGTCGTCAAGGATTTTTTTAAGAAGAGATAGAGAGTCAAAGGGCAAGTAGAGGTTGTGGCTCTAGAACCTAAAGGTTTTTTCTCATTTCCTTTTTCTTGTAAAGAGGATAAACTGGCAGTTCTGTGTGGTGATCCTTGGGTCATTGGAAAATCATCTTTCACTATCAAGAAATGGTCCCCAAAAATGGATTTCTCGGATGCTTCCTTTGAACCAGTGCCTATTTGGTTGTGTTTACCTGGGTTACCACTAGAGTTTTGGAATGAGGATGTTTTCAGTGGTATTTCTAGCTCCTTTGCAGAGCTTCTATCTATCGACGCTATGACTTCAACTAGAAAGAGGCTAGTTTTTGCTAGAATATGTGTGGGTATTGCCCAGTCCTCAGATCTACCCTTGTCGATTAAAACATTCTCAAAACATGGAAAATGGACTCAGCCTATTGAGTTCGAGACTCTTCCTTTTGTGTGCTTTACTTGTAAAAAGGTTGGGCACTGGCAAAGAAATGTCCAAACAATAAGCCTAAACCTAATGAGAAGGTGGTTCCTAAGGAGACCAAGATGTGGAAGGCCAAAATGTTGGAGAAGCCCCAAGAGGAGGAGAATAGAGGAGACATCATTGTGGAAGGCCAGAAAATAAGTGGGGAGTGTATTGCCAGTCTAGAAGATAGAAAGTTGAGGAACCATGCAAAGGTATTGATAATCTTGTGAAGTCTGAAAGAGAGGTTAATGACCCTAACAAAGTAGATGTAGACTTGAGAACAAGGGATTCCCATGAGGAGGAGGAAAAAGCAGAAGGAGGGAATATTGTTAAGCAGGATGAGAGTTTGAATGTAGTTCCAGATTTAGTGATTGATAGTTTTGAGGAAACTTCCCATTCTGATTAGAGTACTTGGCAAGAGGGATGGAGGATTCTGAGAAGTTTGGGGAAAATAATTCCCACTCTTCTAGTCAGGATGGGTCTCAAAGCTCTCCAGAGATTGTGAAATCTACATTTGGGAATTCTATTGGATCTCCCAAGGGGGGATGATGTTAGCCATTCTCTACTAAATAGAGTTGCTGCAACAAATGAAATTATGAATGGGAAAGATTTTATGGGTCTAGAGGATCTATCTCATGAAGAAGAGAGCCTATACACTAAATTTGAGAAGAAGAAGAGCAAAAAGGGGAATAATACAATGGGGGTTTCTACAAGAAATAGATCAAAATCAGATGTGGGAAGTCTGAAGGGTTTGGGAAGGAAAACAACTAAATGGAATAGTGAACATGAATTCTTTCAAAACATAGCAGATGGAACTCAAAAAACCATCCTAGATTTATGTAGAACCCCATCAAAAAAATGAAGTTCATGTCATGGAATATTTGGGGACTAAACATTTCCCATAAACAAGAATTTTTGCGCAATTTTGCTAGGAACCATAAGCCCGATATTTTAATTATTCAGGAGTCCAAAATTCCTAAACATCGGGTGGAGAAGATTACGATATTCAAGAATGGTGGTATGCAGGGTAGGAGTTTGGATGGTGCCTTTAGGAGCTTACTGAATTCCTGGAACTAGGATCATATTCAAGGTACTCTGATTTTGGAAGATGCCAATCATTTGGCGACTAGATTTAAGCATATTAGAGATGACTTCAACTTGATCTTGTCTAACATCTATGTGCCCAATAGTAAGTCTGCTAGAAGGAGATTTTGGAAAAGACTTGAGTCTTTTAGATTATGTTTTCCACATGAAAATTGGATTATCATGGGGGATTTTAACATGCCTTTGTTGGGGTTTGAAAAATTTGGTGGATCTCAGATACAGTTGGATAGTAAGATAGATTTGATGGACTTTGTTGATTCTCAATGCTTGCATTATGTGGATCTCAAGGGAGATACCTACACCTAGTCTAACAAGAGGGTTGAGAATGACCTTATTCAAGTCCGGATCGACAGGGCCTTAATTTCGGATAACTAGTTGAAGGGTTACTTTTTCTCATTAAATCCTCTTTCCATAATTAGCTCGGACCATTTCCCTATAAGTTTTGTTGCTGAATCATTTTCAGGTAAGAGTAATTATCCTTTTAGATTTTAGAAAATGTGGTTGTCTCATCATAATATCTTTAATTGCATTCAAGAATGGTGGAATGTAAATGTCAGTGGGACTACCATGTTTAGAGTTTCCAAGAAGCTTAGTGAGGTCAAAACCAAGGTCAAGACTTGGAATAATGAATTTTTTGGGGATATTTTTGAGTCTAAGGATACTATCTAGTAGGATTTAAGGGACATCTAGGACCGTATCCAGAAAGAAGGTTATGTGGGAGACTCCCTTCCTAAGGAAAATGAAATTCTTTCAAGATACCATAATATTATCTCAAAAGAAGAGGACTAGTGGAAATGGAGGTCTCGATCTATTTGGCTTTTTGTTGGGGATAAGAACACCGGGTTTTTCCATCTGACCACCATGAAACATAGGGCCTCCAATTGCATAGCCTACATTATGAAGGATGGGGTTAAAATTGAGGAGGAAGAGATCAGGAGTGAGGTTATTTAGTTCTTTGCTAACCTTCTCTCTTCTGGAGAGGATTTGGATGTGAATGATCAACAAACTCTTATTGAGGCTATTCCTAATATTTTGAATGAGCATCAAAATATACTCTTGACAGCTATCCCTTCACAGGATGAGGTTAGGAAGGTGGTTTTTTCTTTTGAAGGGAATAAGGCCCATGGCCCAGATGGGTTCCCCATGTTCTTTTTCCAAGTCTTCTAGGAAATCATCGTTGATGATGTGACTAGCGTTGTTAAGGAGTTTTTTGGAGCTAAGAAGGTTTTCAAAGAGCTTAATGCTACTTTTATTGCTCTCATTCCTAAATTCCCTAGTGCTGATACTTTTGATTCTTTCTGCCCTATCAGCCTATGCAATTCTTTCTATAAAATAATTTCTAAAGTGTTTACCTCTAGGCTTCTTGGGGTTCTTCCGTTGTTGATTTCTCCCCAGCATAGTGGTTTTGTTTCAGGAAAACAGATTATGGATTCTATCATAACGGTTCATAAGAATATCCACTCCCTTGAAGCTTCAAAAAACCAAGGTTTTTTGCTCGAGTTGGATATGGATAAGGCCTATGATAGGGTGGATTGGAATGTTTTGATTAAATTTTAAAAATCTTTTGGGTTCTCTGAAATATTTTTACAAATGATATGAGAATTGATTTCTACCACTAGTACCCCGATTATCATAAATGGCTCTCCCACCCATTTTTTTAAGGTGTTGAGAGGAGTCAGATAAGGGGATCATGTCTCTCCTATTCTCTTTACCCTGATGGCAGAAAGTTTGGGAAGGATTCTACATAAAAAATTGATGGAAGGCAATTTGAAAGGGTTAAAATCTTCTTCGGCAAACCTGGCATGTTCGCACCAGCAGTTTGTGGATGACACGATGCTTATGCGAAGTGCTACTATTGGAGAAGCTGGAGCTATAAAGAGCTATCTTGTACATTATGAGGAAGGTGTTGGGAAAATAATTAATAGGGATAAAAGTTCCCTCTATTTTTTCAATATCCCTGAGCACAGACAGAGGAAGATTGCAAATATTTTAGGCTGTGGTATTAATTATCTTCCTTCTACTTACTTGGGTCTTCCTTTAGGGTCCAAACCTCTAGATTCTTTCTGGATCTCTGTTGTGTAAAGGTTTAATAGGAAGTTGGCTAGCTTGAAAGGCGCTCTCTTGAGTTAAGCTGGTAAAGTTATGTTACTTAAGGCTTCTCTTTAGAACTTTCCTATTTACACTCTTAGTTTGTTTAAGATCCCTACTAAGTTTGTTGAGATCATTGAAAAGATTGAGAAACATTTTCATTGGTTGGGGGTTGAAGAGAAGAAGAGGATTCCATTTGTTTCTTGGGAGAATGTGTCTAGACCTTAGAAGTTTGGGGGTCTTGGTTTGAGGAACAACAGAGTGTTTAATAAATCCCTTCTTGCGAAGTAGGTTTGGAGAACTTTTGCGGATACTCGTGAATGTAATACTATTTGGCGCAGCAAATACTTGTGGGGGGTTGATTCTTTTCATGATTTTCTGAATTCTCAAAATCTCCCCATTGGTTCTTCCCTATGGAACAACACCATTAAGGTTATGGAACTTGCTAGTAAAAAAGCTTGCTGGAAGCTGTGAGATGGCAAGAAAATCCAGTTTTGGGAAGATAAGTGGATTGGTAATGATTGTCTATGTAATCTCCCAACCTTTGGGAATTATATGGAGGATTGTAAATCTTGGTTTGGTTGTCTAGTAGGGGATTACTAGAGGAATAATCAGTGGGTTGAGATATATACAATTAGTTTGGGTCTCTTGCCTCTATAGGCCCTTCTTAACTTGGTCAGGCCTAGTTCATAGGGTAGGGAGGATTCTTTGTTCTAGAAGTTGTCTCCCTAAGGAATCTATTTTGTCTCCTCTTTACTGGCCTCTTGTTACTCTTGCCTCCATTACCCTACCTGGGCTAAGGTGTGGGGGCACAACCTTACTCTGAAATTCAACATGTTTGCTTGGATTCTACTTCAGAAAAAACTATTGACTAATGAAAATCTTCATAAGAGGGGGTTCTCCTTCCCTAATAGCTGTTATTTTTGTTGTGTTGAGGTAGAGACTTCCTCTCATCTTTTTCTCCTTTTTCCTTTTTCTAATGCTATTTGGTACAAGATTTTGCAAATGTGGGATCTCAGTTGGGTTTTTCCTAGAACTATCTTGGTTTTTTATAATCAATGGAAGGCCCCCTCAAAAAATTGGGTATTGAATCTATTGTGGAACTATATATTTCCTCACCTTGCCTATGGTGTTTGGAAAGAATGTAACAAAAAAATCTTCAAGGATGTGGCTCTTTTAGAGGAAGTGGTCTATGCTAAGATTATAAGAGTTGTGGTTGAAAATTTTTGCTCAATAACAAGAACAAAGGAAAAGGTAAGGTTAACTTTGAAGAGTATGAGATCAAAATGGTGGAAGCTTGGAAAATTAATGTGGACATGTCCAATATATCTAAGGTTACCAGGGGACCTAGAGATGGTATCTTCTAGAGTCTCCATCCTCCTGGTTGGGTTAAAATCAATTTTGATGGCATAGCCAAGGGAAATCTTGGGCCTGCCAAGAGTAGAGTGGTGATAAGGAATGAGAATGGTTACTTTATTGTTGTTGCTTCCATCCCATTAGGCACTTAGACCAACCATGTTGCTGAAGCAATTGGAGTGTTCTAGACCTTGAAGCTGGCTAGCCAATTGAAGTTCAAAAATGTATGGATTGAAGGGGATTCAAACAAAATAATGCAATGCTTAAATTGTCTTCAGCAACCCTCATGGTCTATAGATAATTGGATAGACCTTTCTAAGGAAATTATTAATAACTTTGAGAAAAGTTATAATTTGCATGCTTTTCGGGAAATAAATACGATGGTGGACTTTTTTTCCAACAAGGGTGTTAAAGCTTAGGAAAAGATGAGGTGGAAGGGATATGATGAGCTGGAAGCTAATGTCAAATCCCTGATTACATATGACCATGTTCATGGGAAGGTACAATTACCCATTCCCCCAAATGATGGTTAATTGTCCTTCCTTGCAGTCTTGGGACTGCGAGTTAATTATTACTCATAGTTGGTCAATGAGTAATTATCTTATTTCCAGTTTGATGGATGTCAGTCTCTCATGTTTTCAGGGAATTTTAGGCATTGGCTTTTTTGAGCTTCTGGAGTCTTCTATTCCTACCTATAAGATGACCAACATGGGTGGCAAGGGTCGCAGGGTGGAGCCGATGAGTAGTGAATAGTTAAGGAATAATTCAAAGCTCTAGAAGAAGCTAGAAAAGGGTGGCATTACTATTTTCATTAAGAAAATCCATGGCTGGGATCGAGAGGTTACTAGGGTTTTTTCCAAAAACTGGAGCGATGGTGAGATAAACTTGTTTGGTAGACAAGTGGTCATAAATGAACAATTAGTTGTTGAGATTACAGGCCTCTACAGAGGGTATTAATCTCTACAGGGACATGAAGATTTCTGATGAGGTAGTCAATAAATTTCCTAAGTCAGATGCTGAGAGGGAGGATTTATGAAGGACTTCCAGAAGTTATTATGATTCAGATAGGATTGTCTCACACTGGAGGAGGGTCTTGAATGTGTTGATGGAGTATGTCACTCTAGATGGTCATTACACTAGAGTCTTTGGGTATCATTTTGTCCTCCTTAACCACTTTAGGCATCAGGTCAGGGTTTCATTTCCTTTTTACCTTGCTTCTTCTCTAAATACTAGTTTGAAAAACCATAGACATAACACTACCAGGCATTCCATTCTTCACAAAGGATTGCTTGTCCTTATTTATGATCATTTTAAAGCCATTCCAGCTCTGCCACACTAGACTCTTTAATCTAAGGAAAGGGTTGAGAGGAAGGGGAAAGGGAAATCTAGTGATTCTCCCTAGAAGAAGGTAAGAGAAGGGTTTCAGAGGACCCCTCCTATGATGAGAATGAAGAGGACTCACAGTTGGACTCATTGTTTGAGTACTCCAGTTACCCTGCTACTGATAGAGAAGAGAGGCCCCAATTTCCTATGGATCTCAAGGTGAAGGACCACTATTTCAAGTAGGAATGGGAATTTCCTACTAATATTCTTGCTATAGCCTGCAATGGGTCTATGGACTTTTTCAGATTCATTAGATGGGTGTTCTTTGAAATCAAGGAGATTAAGTTGAAATAGAGGGCCATGAGTAGTAAAATGGAGAAAGATGATGAAAATAAAAATAGAGGTAGTGGTAGTGGTAGGGCCACTAGTTTATATGACAGAGGATGAGAAGAAGTATATGGATGAATGCCTCAAGAAAAATATTGATGAGTTATAGGATTTCAAAAGCAACCATGGAGGCAAGCAGGTTAAGAGTGAGGAGTAACTGAGGAACATCAAAAACTCTCTCCACAAAGTGTTGGTTATGAGCCACAAGATCTTAAAATCCACTACTGAGACCATGAATACCATGGTGGAGAATCTGGAAAATGCTCATCATGTTAAAAATTCTATGTTTCTTGATTTAGACAAAGAGGAAAGGCAGTCGGATATTGGGGAATCGAGCAACAGGACCAAAGCAAATTTGAAAAGGAAGGCAGACAAGTCTTTAGTGAATATCCAAGAGATCAAGAAGTCTGCACTTAATATGAAAAGATTGGAGTAGGAGGTGGCAGAGATCCTCAGGAGTTTGGTCTAGCAGCTGGTTGTTTTGTGATTTTTTTTCAATTTTTTTTTGTGTTTCCTTGGTTTCCATTGTTTCTTTCTTAGTGGGCAGCTTTTTGTTTTTGTTTGGGCATGCATTGTTCTATCTGTTGCTATCTTACTATTAATGGTTTTGGGATCCCTTTAAAACCTGTTTGTTCCATAATTAAAAAACAATACTATTTAGCCGCGAGTTTACATAAATGTTTTTGAGTATTCGTTATGGTAGGTTCGGGAATGGTACCATTTTTCAAGTAGTTGTATATTGTATCGTACTATTCACATGAGGCATCTTGAGTTATCACCAAAATGTCTTCTAATGGATTATCAATTCAAGGTTTCATGATGGGATGAATAATAAAGGTGAAGGTTGTGGAAGGATCATGTGGGGATATAAGAGAAGCTGCACTCGCCATTGTATGCCCATGCCAATTATCTTTACATGGGATGTTATCAATGGTGAACGATTCAAACTTTTCTACTAATTTCATTATAAGATCCTTATATTTTGATAATTTGTAATGTTTAGTTTGATATGTACCATTGATTTGTTGGATGACCAATTACAAATCGCCAAAGATCTTGATATGTTTAGCATTTATTGATAAAAAGGCTCTTGCAAACTTGCAATGAATGCCTCATACTCAGTTATATTATTTGTGCGTAGGAAATTTAATCGAGAGGATAAGGGAATAGGTTTTCCTTCAGGTGGAATTAGTACCACTCCAGTATTAGAACTAGTTCTACACTTAGATCCATCAAAAAATAACTCCCATGGTTTAATGTCAATAGGTAAGACATGATTATCAGGAAAGGAATCGTGAGTAAGTAAAGCAAAAGGAGGCGCATCAACTAAGTGATCTGTTAAGGCTTGGCCTTTGATTTCTTTTTGTGAAAAAATTTTAAGTTCAAACTCAAACAACATTACCCACTTAGCTAAGCATCTAGAGAGATCTGTTTTGTTGGAAAGATATTTAAGAGGATTAAATTTTGTGATAACTTGTATTTGAGGATTTAGTAAATAATTTTGCAACTTACTAGTAGTGAATACAAGAGCCAAAAATTGTTTTTCAATTGGTGAATATCATGTTTCATAATAAATTAAGGTTCGGCTAATGTAATAAACAGGGTTCTCTTTACCATGATCATCGTGTTCAGCCAACAATGTTGGAAAAGCATGGGCAGATGGGGTGATGTACAAAATAAACAATCTATTTGGCATAGTGGGTTGTAAAATTGGTGGAGTGGCTAGATATTGTCTTAGACTCTAAAGATCTTGTTTACAATCCTCATCCCAATCAAAAGGTACACCCTTTTTAAGGAGGTGCGTGAAAGGTAATGTGTGATTGGCTAAAGATGCAATGAAATGACAGATAAATTGAATTTGACCTTGTAACATGCATAACTGAGAAATATTCATAGTAGGTGGCATGTTAATGATTGCATCAATTTTCTTTGTGTCCACCTCAGTGCCTCTGTGAGATAGGACAAACCCAAAAAAATTTCCACCATTTATGCCTGAGAAACTTTTTAAGATTCAATCGCATATTGTATTTATGTATTTGTTCGAAGATTTTGTGAAGGAAATTTACATTATCTTGTCATGTTAATCATTTAGTGAGGATATCATCGACATAATATTCCAAAATTTTGTTAATGTAATCATGAAATATTAATGTCATTGCATGTTGATAAGTTGCACTAGCTTTCTTTAGACCGAAGGGCATCACAACCTAACAAAATGTTCCCCAAACAGTTGTAAAGGAAAATTTATATTGATCTTGAGGGTTGATAAAAAATTTACTATAACCAAAAAATCCATCCATGAATGACAACAAAGCAAAGGTTGATCCCACAAAGTTGGTTTACAATTTTTGGGAGATTCTATTTTTTTGTTGAAATCACATACTTTTAGAAAATATAATGATTTAAGCCTTAAATAGTTCCATTTAAAGCATTCCAATTAAAGAGTTTTTAATCAAACTACCTTAGATCAAACCCCCTTGGATAGAACCCCGCTAGTTTTAAACTATACCTATAACAGAGTCTCCTTTACACCTATCAAAATACCGATAAAAACCCACTTTTGATTTACCTTTTTGAGGGATCAAATGAATTCATTTAAAATTTATTATTGAGTATGTAGTACTTATTATAAGCTTCCCAAAAAGTATAATTTAAATTTTTTTTAATTTTATTATTAAATTTATTTTTATTTCTTGTGAATGTAGGCTTTTTCATAGAAAATCAAGCTCTCTATTCCTACACATATGGAAAAATAGAAGATTATAAAAAAAAATTGAAAAATATGAGTGCACCAAATATTGAAGTCCTTGATCAACAAAAATAATAATTTAGATACATACAAAAAAGTTATGTGTTATACAGTCCACCTATGTCCGAATTGTATTGGTTTGACTTGAACTTGATTAAGGAAAAAATTCAATAAAACACTATGAAACCAATTCAAGCACTAGATATCATAGTTACAAATCTAAATTAAAATAAAAAAAAATTATCCTTCATGGAAAAAAAATTGTGTTATATGGTGAGCATCAATCCATAAAAATGGTGTTTACTGAAAAAATCTAGTTTTTGAAGGAGATGGAAAAAGAAATGCAATCTAATTCCAATTTTTTTGAAAAAAACATATTTAGAATCTACAAAAAAAAATACCACAAATCACTAGTTTGCATCATATTCAAATTCCTCACTATTTAGCTGCTATAGGTGCCCAAAAGTGAAGATTTAGTTAGAAAAAAATAGCTCAGTGACTAGTTTGGCCAAAAATTGTAGACTAGTATTGTGGGATCACCCTATCTAGCAGTTGAATCCACGATCATGTCTATATTAGGAAGTGGAATATAATCTTTTAAAGAGGCTTTATTCAAGTCTTGAAAATCCCTGCATATCCTAATACGATTATTGGGTTTTGTTAACTACGACAATGTTTGAGATCCAAGGAGAATAATCAATAGGTCGAATAAAACCTACATCAAGGAGTTTTTTGAGCTCCTCTTTAACACACAAGGATATGTTAGGATTTATTTTTCTTATCTTTCCTTGAACGGGTTTAACATTTTCAGCAAGGATGATGTTATAGGTCACAATTTTTGGGTAAATTCCTGGCATATCAGAATATTTCCAAGCAAAAATTTTAGGAAATAATGAAGTAAAGTAGTAGTGTCTTCTTGTTCTTCATCATCAAGGCACTTCCCAATTTTAATAACTTTATCATTATCATTAATTTCCATTAGCACATCAATTTTATCTCCTAAAGGGAGTGCATTGGGTTTAGAACCTTCAGATTCATAGAGCTCTTCAGTGATATCACTTGTTATTTGCTTGGTAACAGTCAGGGCACAAGGAATGTTTTTCATGGAAGTAAGCGAGGATGCGTTATCATAAACACCTAACATTTGTTTCAAATTCTCATCGCTATCGACATACAAATATGAAGGTGGTAGGGTTATATCAAGCAATTCTAGATGTTTGATTGTGATTTTGTGTTCTGGTTAACATGTTATAGCATTAATGTTCAAAGATGGTAGTTGAATAGCTTTAGTCATTTTAGAAAAAGAATATTCCAATCTAGTTTTTGTTTCTTTAATATTAGTTTCAAAAGGGACACGAATACCTTGCTCATATTTTTTGCAGCCTTTTCTAGTATAGCCTTTGCAATAAAGTCTTTCTATTTCATGCAGAATAGGTGGGGATTGATAATCTATCTCATCAAAATTTGTTGTGTATGTTTCATTGTCATCCAAATTATATGAGATAGATGTTTGAGATGATTTTTGGTTTTTGTTTCTCAGCCTTTTGTTGTGTGAGTATGTATTCACCCATAAAAGAGGGTGTGAATTTTAAGGATCCCCAATCATTGCCAAATAATTTAGGTATTGATTCCTCATTGTTTTGTTCAATTTCAAGAGTATCTGTATTAGGTTTTGGAATCAATGTTTTCCAGAGGACTTGTAACCCCTTTTTCAAGGTGCAAGAAACTTTCAGGCTCAGGGTCTATTTCAACTTGATAGTGTGGTTGCTGATTTCTGCAAATGGTTAAACCTTAAAACATACATTAGCATATTTAGTTTAAAGCAAAGCAAAACCTCAACATCCATATGAAATGAGTCAACATGATTTAATGATGCAATCAAAACAAAAAAAATGGATTAAATAAACTAGATGAAAGCATACAATAAATCATGAAGTAAATAACATTCCATAGTGGATTGGTGCTATTGTTGAAAATAGCCCTTTCCCAATCCTTGATAGATAAGCTAGTGATAATGATGGACAAGATCATTTCTCAAATGAATAGAGTGAGTTTGCATGATATTGGAGATGAAAATGCTAAGATTATGGAGTGGATGAACAAAATCAGTTCTCAAGGAGAGTGACCTTGCATGAGGATTGTGGATTTGTGAAGGATTTGCTAAAGAATGAGGCCTCTATTTGTAGATGCCCAAATTGGAAGAATGCTCAAAATGGATCAATGTTGGACAAAGATTGGACAAATGAGAGGAAGACACTTGTCAAGTTGTGAGTGGTTGATGTATGAGCAAGATTTGGGAAATGTGCCCAAGAGGGGGAAATTTGAATTTGAATTTGTGATATAAATGCTGAGTGGGGGAAATGTAAGAGCTCATAAATGACTTGTTGGATGTACATGTCCACTTGTTTTTTGAATTCAAAATTGAGGGAATATTCCCCATAAATTCCATGTTGATGGAAAATGTTGGATTTAATAAATCAATAAATTGATTTATTTGTGCAAGTGGGTATATCTAGAGAATGCAAGTGGTTAGGATTAGCATTTAATCATGGTTAGATTATTTTAATGATGATTAGGATGTTTGACCAATTTGACTCAAATATTTGATTTATTTAAATTAAAAGGGATGATGCAAGATAAAGGTGGATTAATGAAATGTTAGGATTTGATGTATTTAAATGAGGTAATGGTAGGCTTAAATCAAATAAAGTTAATTTATTTAATTTAAATGGATGATGAACCTAATTTTCCTACTAAATGGATCAATGTGAATTTGATTTATGAATGAGCGAATGCATATGCATAATGCTAATTTGACGTGTCTACATTTTTCCCCTCTTTGAAGCAATGTACTTGTTGCATTGGTTCAAGAATAACTTACATGATCAAAATTCAAAAAAATCTATTTTTAGATGCCCGGCAGGAAAGTACGGTATTGCCCTAGAATCAGTGAAAAGATTCAATTTGAGGGTCAATCTTGCGATAAAGAGGTTCAAAATGAATGGTCATGGATGATGATGCAAATGAGATGGATGAGATTGATGATGTGATATGATGTGATTATGCAATGGATGATTTATGCAGATGCTTAGACTAATAGATCTATATTATGATGATGGTGTAAATGCAATGTATGTGAAATGATCGATGTTTCCTATTATGTATGATATGAAAGATATGTGGTATGCTGACAGTTTTCTAGATGCAGGATGGATGTATTGGTGATGATGATGTTAGTGCGGAAATGAGATGATGACAAGAGGATCCAACAAGTCCATGATCTGGTGAGACTTTATTAGAGATTTTGATGATGATAGATGATGATGATAGATGCATTATTTTCTTATCAAGGATTGGGATTTTAAAAGAGCTACTTACCTTATGTTTGATTACACATGTAGATATGATGCATCAAGGTATAAAGAGCCAGGATGGCATTGTACCTAGTGCGATGGACTTTGACTCGACAAACAGATAGGATTATTCTTGTTCACACTTGACATACAGAAACCTTGCTAG
>VDFB02063322.1:0-15947 GCA_007258455.2 Sequoia sempervirens | reverse complement strand
AATAAATCTAACATCAAGGAGCTTTTGTAACTCTAGTTTTACCAGTAATGCAATTTGAGGATGCATTATTCTCAATTTCTATTTTTCTAGTTTGGCTTTAGGATAGACTACTAAATGATGCACAACCACTTCTAGATCAATCCCTAACATATCTTTGTATGACCATGTCAAAGTTACTCTTCTCTCTTTTAGGAACATTGCTAAGTTTTTTTGTTCTTCATCCAACAATTATTCAACATAGAAAGTTATATTGGATGCTTCCTCCATTCCTACATTCACAGAGGTAGCATTCTCTACTAGTACTGCTGATTTTTCTAGATACATTGCACTAAGGGGGAGATTGAATCCCTCATCCTCGGGTTCCGTAGAGATGTTTTCACCTTCAGATGCATCTTTTCTTTTTACTATTTTAGGATATAAAAGTGCCATAGTGTGGTTTTCACTTAAAGATTTGCGTGTTATTCTCATGTCATCAATTTCGCAACTAAAGGATTCAATCATTTCCCCATACTACACGTGTGTCTAGCTCTATATCAAATCATACTTTGTGATCCCCACATGGTAAGTTGTCATGGAGTCCCATGAATTTTGAGATTACTTCATCATTTTTTAATATATCTATGATTGGTGGTCCTTGTTGGTCCTAGTCAATGAGTTGGGGATATACTAGGATTAATTCAATGTTTTTGTTGCTTGGGGTGAAAGATGTTGATATCATAAAGAGATAGTTATTGTCAAATGGGTCAACAACATCAATGGGGAAATCATCTAGGGTAGTATCACAAAATTTTGGTAACCAAGAGGAAGCCTCAACCCATTTATCAGAAGTACCTTTGCCAATAAGGGTAACCTTGCTAGTAGTACATCCTAATCGAAGATTCTTTGGATGTCTCTCAAGAACAATGGGTTCTAGCAAGCAATTGTCATTTTGTCCCAACTTTTCATTCTTATTGTACCCCCATCCCTTCATTAGATGTAAACCTTTATCATCATCTTCCATGGGAAGAACAAGCATGGGTTGGTTGTCCTGATAGATAAATTTAGATACATCTTCCTCATCGACATCTTCTTTGTTTAAATCTCTCTATTTGGTGAAGGTGGCAGATGCAAGCTTTAACATTTCATTCACTTTGTTGATAGGTGTGGGTTTCCCATGAGATTTTGGGGAAAGAGGTAACTCACCCAACACAAAAGTGTCCTTTAGATTGTAATCTCCACAACCATTGTCCTTGATTACTACCTTGATATCGGGTATATTCTACACAATGGGTATTTTGGATTTCGAGGCGGGTGCAAGAAAAGATGGATTGACAAATGAAGATGAGGATGTAGGACTTTCATCATTCTTTGGTATCTAGGGGATCTTGTAGAAAATATCCTCAAGGTTCTTTCAATAGTAGAAAGGCTCAGGATGCCCATGTATAGTAACTTCCTTGTCCTCAAATGGAAACTTGATGCACTAGTGGTATGTGGAAGCTACTGCTTGCATGGCATGAATCCATGGTCGACCAAGCAAGATGTTGTAGGGGAGATCAAGGTCTAGAACTTGGAATTTTGTCTTAGCAATGACAGGTCCCACTTGGATAGGTAGAGTGATGATGCCTTGCAACACTCTTTCTTGATCGTCATATGCCCTTATGGTTGTACTCTTTATTTTCTCAATAGCATCCTCTGAAAATCCAAAGTTCTTGACCAACTGAAGGGTGCAAATTTTTAGACTGGCACCTCCATCTACTAAGAATATTTTAACCTTATTATTATGAGCAATGACCTCAAGATGTAAGGTACAATTGTGAGATGGTTGCATTGGTAGGTCTTGTTCTGAGGAGGTGAGAAGATGAGGGATAGTTATATTCCCTACCATAGCTTTAAATTGCTCTATATCAATATTCCTAGGGATGGAAGATACAGATAAATCCTTTTCTAATATCTCCCTATGTGTGGGGGATAGCCTCAATAGTTCCAAGATAGAGATCTATGTGAGGGTCTTCTTTAGCTAATCTAGGATACTATAGTTACTAGGATTAGATATTGGCAATGTAGGTTGTGCTCTAGGTTGAGATGAAGCTCCTTGGATGGTGACATTTCCATGTCGTGTGGTGACTCCACACTCTATGCTACTTCCTTTGATGGTAACAACTATTACAACATTGTCACAAGAGGCGGCCACATTGGAATAGACATGTTGCACATTATTGTAAGTCTTCCCTTTTACATTGTCATTCCCTTTGTTGTGATCTGGAATAGGGTTCTTGTATATCTTGAGGTATTAGTTACTAGCTAGTACCTCAATAGATATTTCTCCATTCTTGATAATATCTTGGATAACATTCTTTAATTTCATGCAATTTAATGTTTTGTGTCCTTTGATTTTGTGAAAGTCACAAAGATCCTTTTCATTGCACCAAGGTGGTTTTATCTTGTGGTTCTTGGTAGTTTTGGTAATTGGGAAGTGTAATCAAGTTTGACTCTACCAATTTTTGCATGATAGTTTCAATAGGTTTTGCCAACGGTGTGTATTTATGTTTAGGGTAGTTATTCCTATTGGGGTTCGTCTTTGTTGAGTTTCAGTTTTATTTACCTAATTATTCTTAGGTGGTAATGGTGTTTGTTGTATAGTTTGTGTGATGGTTGGTTGGTTGGTGTTTGGCCTATGAGCACTTATGACCACTTTGGCATCCATAATGTCATCATTTGTCACATTTTTTTTCTTAGCCCAGATGTGGGGCTTGTCATTTGAACTAGTTGATGGGTGGTTGTCTCTATACACTTGTGTGTTTCCCTATGAGATTAGGGCTCTCACAATGTTGAGGTCCCTAGGGAAAATCTCATCATAAGTGGTGATACATTGCATATTTAAGTGGAAGGATAGATCTGGATCAACATTTTCTATGATAATACCCTTGTTCATTAGGAATGGGCCACTTGCTCTTACTAGCTCTCTATCTCCATCTTTGCAAGAAATTAGCAAAGGATTCTCCTTTGTTTTGCTTGAGTGTGTATAACTCCTCTAAGATAACATCCATGTCAAGATTGAAGGAGAAATGGTCTATGAACCTATTAATGATTTCTTGGAACATCTTGATGCCTATAGGTAATTGTGAGAACCATTCAATGGTTGGGCATGTCAAACTTCATGGAAAGAGGTGCATCAAGTAGGAATCATTGTAGGAAACCTCAATACACATGACATTGAACTCTTTAATGTGATCCACAATATTTCCTTTCCCTTTGTATTTATCAAATTTAGGGACCTCCAAATCAAGAGGGAAAGGTACCATTGTGATGTTTCTATTGAATGCATATGGACATAAGTTTTGTTGCATATGGGGCTTCTTTGTTTTTCCCATTTGAATGTCCTGCATTTGTTGCATTAGAACCTTGAGTTGTGATGCCATATCATCTTGTGGGTTTGGTGGAGGAGCATATGTTTATTATTATGGGATGGTGGATGAATTGTAAGTGGGATTTTGATATGATGGATTTGTTGTATGGTGTGTAGGGTGGTGTTGGATATTGTGAAGGTAATGGTGGGAGAGGTGCATATGCTCCTAATGTATTTGGATTGACGATGTTTTGTTGGGGATTATAGTATAAACCATGTTGTTGTTATTGTTGTTGTGTGAGCACTTGTTGTTCGTTGGGCATATTGTTGGGAGAGTAATACTTGTTGTTGTGTGAGCACTTGTTGTTGTTGGGCATATTGTTGGGCTTGTAATGCTTTTATTGTGCAAACCAAGGCTTGTTGTTGGCCTTTTATTATTGTTGTTGCTTTTTGCATGATTGAGGCTTGTTGCTATTCTGCTACTGTTGTTGAGCAATTAGGACTTGTTGTTGTTTTTGTTGTTGGTAAGCTTGGTGCCCTTTGCAACACTTTTTGTTGGGCTTGTTATTGCAATGCTTGAGCTTGAGCTTTTTTTGCTTGCAACACTTGTTGGTAAGCCTGTTGTGCTTGTTGTAAGGCTAAAGTGTGAGCTTGTTGCGCTTGCAACGTGAAAGCATTTTCATGTTGGGATGAATTTTGGGTGATCATAGGTTGTGGGTTGATTTGAGGTGGTTGTGAGTTGTTTTGGTTTAGAATTCATTTTAATATGGTCAATTGGGATGGAAGAATGTAAGGTTGGGATCTCATTTGATTTTGTATGTTTTGTGGGACCCATGGAAAAGATGATGATGGTACCATTTGGTATTGCAATGTCAATGGAATGTTCTATTTTTGTATCAATAGATTAGAAGGGTTCCCTTGAATGAAGTTTTGAGGGTTCCCTTGTTGCATTTGATGTGATACAAAGGTATTACCCTGGTTGGTGGGGTTTTTGATCAAGGTTTTGTCTAGATTAGGATTGATTATGGATGGGTTTGATGTGTTTTTTGGATTGAATTGAGTAGATTGGGTGACCATGTGTTTGGATGTGTCAATGGGATTGTGAGAGCCACTTATTAAGGGTGGACCTTTTGTTCCTTGCATTAGGGTGTTAACTTTCCCTTATTGTCCCTCTTGAGGCATTTGGTTCACATTACCTTGTATAATGTTGGGCATACTTTGGGTATTTATGGTGATGGGTGAAGATGGTTGCGCTCGAAATGTCGAGGTTGTCATGGTATCATGGAATGTAAGGGGTTTGTGTGGATTTAGAGAGTTTTCTAGAATGGTGGTGGAATTTTGAGGTGGGGCACCAAATTTTGGTGTCCAAGTTGTGTTTTGGGGAAGGCTTGGGTTTTGAGTACCCAAAAGTGTGTTGCTTTCCAAAGGAAGGGTGTGACCAAAGTATTTAGCAATACTAGTTGTAATAATAGTAGTTTGTATTTGACTTGGCACAAAGTGTGGAGTTGGTTGATTTGTAGATTGGGTTACCCCTTGTGTCAAATTTTATGCAAGAAAAGTTGGAGCCACCTTTTCTAAGGATTGATGAGTTTGTTTATACTCAAGGAGTTATTCCTTAGCAATCCCAAGTGGGTTGTTTGTAACATCTTCTATATCATATGGCCCCAGTGGATTTTGGGGTTGTTGTGAGGGGGTAGAATGACTCCTTGGATCAAATTCTTGTGGGTTTGGATCACTTGTGGTGGATGTATTTTTGTCTTGCTCCATGTTTCTCTTGTATTTTGATCTTGTTGTAACCATAAATTATGGATCACCTATGGGAGAGTTATGTTGAGATTTTTAATGTTTAAACTCTCTAGTTGACTCAAATTTTGGTAAAAGGGACACTCTAAGTCATTTTGGACCAATGGTAGAAGTGGATGATGAAAAGGGTGAATGATATGGGGGATGGAATTTCTAAAATCTTGGACAACACTTTTAGACAAAGAGATTTAATGTTGTGATGAAAGGTGTTAATGAACTTGTAAATCTTTAAGGTAGAATTGTGACCTTTTAGATAAATTTGTCCACAAAATGTGATAACCAAATCAATTAAGTGCATGGAAAAGGATCCATTTCGCACACAATATAACTAAGTTAGGGGATTGGTTTGATGATTTGTCTAAGTCTAAAAAGTGTTGATGTGTCCAAAAGTTTATAAATTTTGGTGAAGTGGAATGTGAAATATGATAAAGGGTGGATGAAATGTTTGACCCAAAATGTTAACCTAAAATGAACCTTTGTTTTGCAAGACCAAGGTAGTGAGAAACATGTTATACCTCTAAAGTGATAAAACCCTAAGAACTCAATGGTTTTGGTAAAATAGAACTCAATGATTTTGGAAATAGAACCTAATGATTTTGACAATAGAACTCAAATAATTTTGGTAAAATGGAACTTGGACTCAATGTTTTGCAATACTTTCCTTGTCTCAATGTTGCTTGTGTTTGGGGAGTCAACGTTTTGAACATACATCAATGTGGGGTGTTCATTTGATTTAATCTTTGCTTAAATGAGATTTTTTTATTACCATATCAAGAAAGTCTTAATTAATGTTCAAACTAAAATGTCTATGTCAAAAGCATCCTTCATTTCACAAATTCCATTATGTGAAAATCGTAAAGCTAAGGGCATAGTTCCCTAGGTTTAACTTTGGAAAGTGTGGATTTAGATATAAGCCAAAATACTTAGAAGCCTTTAAGGATAGAATCCTTAGGACAAGCATCAATATTAGGATTTTTCAAAAGGTATCCATACTTAATCCAAAGGGTTTAAAGTTTGAAAACTTGTTGATGTGTGTTTAAATATTTTGCAACCAAATAATGTGTCAAATATGACTCACAAGCAATAACATTCCTAGCTCAAGTGGGTACGTATTTCTTGGTAGGCTTTCCATCATCCCCCTAAGAGATGATTAATTCATGAAGATGGAATGAACAAATAGGTTATGTCAAGGAAATGTATTGTCTTGACACTCCAAGCAAAAGAGTCCCTTACCTATTTACTTTATTATCTCAACCAAAAACCAAACATGGTAAGTAACTTCTTGGAATGGTGTTATTCCAATGCACTAATTCAAAATACACTTTTGAAATGAACTTGGTTGGCCACTATTAAACAAGGGTTCTTAATCAGTGTTTTTGGGATAACTTGGTGTCTATACATGTGGTGATTCACTCAATTAAGAGTCTCCCAACCCTTAGAAATATCTAAGGGTTTTTACGTATCTCATGGATACTAATGGAGAATTTTGTCAATATAGAACATCTACACTAGGTGGTTAATGACTTTCGTCGCACCAATTATTTATATAGCGGATTGAAATGAAAGTATCACTTGGTTCATTCCCTCTCACAAATTGGGAGGTAGGCCCTCTAAAGGTAAAACAATATGTGAAACTCAAGATGCTTTTCATCACCCAAGATCACCAAAAGGTGAGGGGAGAGGATATGCACTATAAGTATACACAAGAAAAGAAAGTATACTTGAGTATTTCTCGTCACCCAAGATCACACGAAGTGCAAGGGGAGTGGATACACACTACAAGTATACACAAGAAAAGAAAGCACTCATTCATTTTAACCTTGAAAATCACAATGAGTTCATTTTAAGCACCAAATGGAAGTGTTTGATTGTTTTGTTCAATTTTAATTGATATAGCAAAATGAGGATGTATGGGTCCAATTTTAACCAACTTTGGAAGTTAATTTTAAACCAAATGGAAGTTTATTTGGTCCTAAAACATAAAGAAAAGCAACATATGATGGGTTATAATTTCTTGATAAGTTTAAAACACTTTTACAAAGTATGGTCAAATGATAGTATGCTCCTTCACTTTTAATTTTTTCAAATTTACAAAACCAGTTAAACTCAAAAACAAAAACTAGATGTCAATTGCATGTTTTTGATTAGAGGCAAAAATGGGTTTTGAAGGGGCCTGGAACCCAGTATAAAATGGATTTGAAGGGAACCATCAACCTATCATAGAAAAGAAAGCTGCTAATAATATAAACCATAAATCAACAGCAGCCCCACAACAACCTCTAAAAGATTAACATGACTACACATGCTACAACATACAAACAAACAAGGGCCTGAAACCCTTTTACAACTTGGTCCAGAAACCCTTAGATACACAAATATTTTTCCTGCGTCTGCCAGGCATCAACAAACTAGCCGCTCATGGATGACACCGTAGAGCCAAGAAAGATAACCAACTTAATGGTGTAGGACACCATCAACCCCCTGATCAAAAACACCAATAGCTCCAAAAACCCCACCTCAATAGGGGAGTTAGAGAGCACATCAGACCACTCAAGACAAAACCACTAATCTAACCAGGAAGAAAAATCCAAATTTGCCTCAAAAGGAGGGAGCTCCCCTCTATTGGAGAGAGTGTCATGACCAATAAGATCACTACCACCTGAAGACTCCAACACCCTCAACCTCCACCTCTGTAGGAGAAGCATCCACCTCAATAGAAACAAAAACTAAGGAAGCAAGAGAAAAACACTGCCTAGCTCCACCTCCATAGGAGTTGAATCCACCTCCATAGGATCCGAGAAGAAGACCAGCACAACAACAAAGCAAGCAACCATAACACCCTTCGACAACACCTGGTAAGAGACCAACACCCACAAGCAATAGGCCTTAAAAATAAACCACTGAGCCATAATCATATACCACCCAGCCTGTAGCAAGAAAGAAGACTCTAGAGAAAACAAAGCATCCAACAACATTGTTATCAATTTTTCACACAACTCAAATTGACAAAGCTGGTTGATTAAAGTTCCTTTTAAGGTGAATAATTTTAGTTTATTTATGTAGATGTTTTAACCATTGCCAAATATTTTAGTTGTTGAGTTCTTAAGAAGTGCAATGTGTTTCAGTTGCCATATATCATTTGTAGCATAGTATTTCATGAAATGAAAAGGAAATGCTTTCTTTTGTATTCATTTTTCATTCATAATGATCCATATATTGTTTGTAAAATAAAAGTATAGAATTGAACATAAGAATTATACAAATGTTTTTTTGTATTTATTGGAGTAAAAAAGAGAATCAAGTGTCCCAAACAAGCCATGGGAGTAGCTAGAACAATGGATCATAAAGAATACTCTACACTACTAAAGATAAAAAGAGAGAAGATCATGTAAGAGAGAACATAATCATCATTTCTTGGTTGTACCTTTGAGTTGCCTTCATAGTTGTGCATCCTTCCTTGCTTATGTGCTCCAAGTGAACCTGCAAGTGATTATAAAGTTTTTTTCAAGCTCAGACTATGAACTCTCCTACATGATCCATAAACAGTAATGTAGAATACTGTCTATGATGCATTGAATCAACTAAGCAAAGACAAGAGGAGTGCAAGAGAATACAAAGGAGAAAACATCATGAGAAACTTTTGAATTTATTGTTTTAATATAACATTGATTGTTTCTTGTGCAGGTATAGGAAAAGCCATGTTGTTGATTTGTTTTGAATATCTTATAGCATGTGATGTAAAATGGGCTCCTACAAGGGTTGAGACCCAACATGCTACCCCTCAACATTCCATAGAGGGGTTTCAGAAAAGAAACAATTCAATATACATCTGAAGGAGTGCATCAAAGTGCCATGAGAGATCAAGCAAGTGATCATCTAGGACAATCAAGTCTGATAGTGCAATGAATTGAAGATCATAGATGATCAATTGCTCAAGTAAATTACCATCAAATGCATCATCATGAAATGAGATAGTGAACAGGCATACATAATGCCTTGATAGAAACTGAAGCAATTTGAGGAGCTTCAGAACACCATCATGTTGTGTATTTCAAAATCTTCTATGCATAAATCAAAATTTCATGCTAAAATTTGTTTCTTAGGAGATAAAAATGCATGAAGAGTACAGAGGAGAGGTTGTCGCCATCAAAAACAAAATGACAAGTGGTTGCAAGTAAAGCATGAGAGTCAAATAAGTGAAGGAAAATAAGCACTGGTGAACTAAAATGCAATACACTAATTTTGAGTTGAATGCAAAATAAAACAACATCATCAATGAAAGTAGCTTGCAATGAATTGAGTTTTGTTTCAATATTTTGATGCTACAAACATAAAGGAATATCACATTGCATTGTTTCATTAAAATGTGGAGCTGGAAGTGCATTTTTTAGAAGTAGTCAAGTGCATAAAATGAGAGATAGTGAGCAGCAAAGTAACCTACAGGTGCACCATGATGACTAAGTACAACTTTGCAAGGCAAGTAAGTGAAATGAATCATTCATTTACAATGCATTTGAAGAAACAAAAGAAGGTTTTATGTTTTTTCATTAAGCAAGTGTGTGCAACAACATGGCAGCCATGTTAAACAATGCATGAGAAGGTGTGTGAAGGTTTGGGGAAGCTTTTTTGTTTGATAAGCAACTAAAATAACATCAAATAAAGTTGAGTTTTATTGAATAGAGAGAATACAGGATGTCACTGGAGTAACATATCAACTTGCATCATTAAGTAAAGTTTATGAGTGAAGTAAATTTTGCAATCTGAAGGTGAATAAGCAAGCCATAGTAACATATACACACAAAATAAAAGCATTTGTTGCTTTTCAAGACGATGAGCCATTTTTTCAAATAAACTAGGGTTTCCAAATGGAGACAAATGCAATAGTGCCAGTTTGAGATTTTAGGAGAGAATCAACACTAGTTTACATTGAAATACCTCAAAATGCAGAAGTAGGGTATTTCAAGCTCATGAATGAATGCAAGCAAGCTCAACTAAACTCTCATGGCCGTGGCCTGAGAGTGTTTTTCTCTCACAAATGGTGATACTCATTTGGGGTATCGAGCTCTATTTTCAAATATAGAATGAAAAAAACCATGGCTCGAGCTTGTGCCTACATTGGAACAGCATAAAATGTAAATAATGGATCTAATGTTCACAACCATATTGGGTTTGTAAACCCAAAAAATGAAGTGATATGTTGCTTGTGCATGTTCAATGGAATGGAGAGACAAAATGCATAGAAACCCTAGCTAGTGCTCTCATGGTTGTGGCTTAGGAGGGTTTTTCTCTTCAAAAATCACATACCAACTTAGGGTTTTATTTTCAAAATGCAAGTACAAGAAGAAATAACAAGGATTCGAGCTCTTGCGAGCATGGAACTTTTAGAAAATGAAAATAATGAGGCTAATGGTCACGGCCATGATGGGTCCTCAGAACAAAGGAACAGTAAACATAGATACAAAAGGTTCCTTCATTCAAAAAATAATATTATTGCACATCATGGGTCGAACCCAAAGGAGCTCATTTTTTTGCAGAAATGAAAAAATACACAGTCATGTTCATGGCCTACACAATGAGAACTCAATTTTCTTTCACATAACTCCATCATTTTTATGAAATAAGCTCAAGTTGAGCTTTTATTTAAGAGGGAAATGCTTTAAATGGAGAAAATAAATCTTACCATGAATGAATATGGAGGAACTAGTCCAATCCCGTGGCCAAAACCTCATCAAAAGCTCAAACAAAAGCTCTCATGGTGGCCACAACAAATGACAGAGAGGTCAACACAATAAAAAACACAAAGAAGCATCAAAACCACAATCATGGTCGTGGCCTAGAGGCCCATTTTCTCTTTCAAATGAAGTCAAACGTGCATCAAAATGGTGAAAAATAACTTACTAGTGAATGCAGAGGTGAATCGACAAGGATAACACTAAAAAATGGTGAAGAATTGAGCTGCAAGGCTCCAAACCCTAACTTCCATGGTGGTGCCCAGCAGAGCCCTATTTTCCCCAACATGGTTGATGCAAAATGACAGCCAAAATGTGTGTTTGAATTTGATTTTATGGCTAAGGTTTCCCCATGTGCATAATTCGAATGTGATTTTAATCACATTCTTTTCCAAAAAACAAATGCTTTGTTAATACCTTGCCTCATGTGTTGCCTAGGCCGAAATATGCCTTGGTTTTTTTTTCATTTTTGGAGAAAATCTTTGGTGATTTGGGCCCTTTCATTCTAGGGTAGGCCTTTTCATGCCTTAGAAACATTTTATGCCCATGCACTTTACCTTGTGAAAAACAAAAAAATAACCTTAGGCCCTTTGATTTTTCCTAGGTCTTGAACATGTTATGGTTTCCTTTGGAGTTCAAGTCATCTTATGTGATTAGGGACCACAAAAAATTATGATTTTTTATAGAAAAATCAAGAGTATTCAAAGCCTTAGTTTAATATTTTTATTTTTTGCACAAAATTACAAAAATCAAAGTATTTGGAGATAAATTGCAAAAAATCAAATGTAATCAGGCTTTCTATTTTTATTTTTTGAAACTGCAAAGTTGTAAAACACTAAGTAATGTTTCTATAAATTTCTTAATTAGTTGTTATTTAAATGTAGTTGGTGCACTTGAGTTGACATCAAAACTTTCCATTTAGAGTTGAGTTCTTTGTGAATTGGGAAAAGAGATGACAAACTGAAGGTTCTATTTTCAGTTTCTAGCTATTTCCACCTGATTTTGAGGACTTTTTGGATCAACCTTTGGGAGATGGAAAGTTTTAGTCCTTTTGGTGCTTTTTGGAGTAGTTTGAGGCCCTCTTTTTCAATATTTTCTGAGGAGCTCAAAAATGAGGAAGAGTTGCTTTTTGGTATTGCAATGGAGCTATTTTTTCTATTTTCTATCATTGATGTCACTTGATGCCTATAAGTTTGAGAAATTTTGAATTTCTCAGGGTTCAAAATTATATTTCTTGCTCTCATATGCATAGCAAAGAGTTTTGTAAACCTTTTGAATCAGATTTTGATATCTTACGCCTTCAGTTTCAATACAAGCAGTGGAGTTTTACTTTCCCTTTTTTGTGTCATGCACTTATAGTGATAATTTGATGTTGTTTGTGATTCAAAGTGGTGAATCCTTCCATTGTCTTATTATTGTGGGTTGTGGAAAAGAATTACAATTAGTTCAAGTTGCATATTGTATTCAATGATTCACGAATCTTTATGCAAAAAATTATTGAGCTAAATGTTCTAAGGTGAATTATGAGAGCTAATGCTTTAAGAGAGGTTGTTGTGGGTTAAGTTTTTTCAAAATATCATAATATCCAATTGATCATCTTAAGTTGCAGATTTCATTTTTCATCTTTCTTCCTACCTGTTTCCCTTGAAAGTTCATACGTTAGGTGATTAGCTAGAGGGAATCATCCCACTCTACATACTCACTCTCACTTATTGATTGGCCCACAAATCAGAGAGTGTTTACATTTTGCAACAAGATAGCCAATTCTAGATTGACTGAGGGTGCAATCCTGGTTGCCAAAAGTCATCTCCACATCGACAACCACAAACCCCAGAAAAAGTAAAATCTTCAAGGAACACCAGAGGTTCAAAAACACACCATCCAGGAAAAATAGAAAACCCAAAAAAAGCCCACAAGAGCTAGACAAAACACCTCTATCACAAGAGAAATTAGAAAATAAAGGACGTAGAGGCACAAAACACAAAGGTCCTATCAGAAAGTAGTTGTAGGAGAAGCAACCCACAAGCTAGCAAGGAGACCAAAGAACTAGCAAATCTAAGGAGGAAACGTCCATCCACCAAACATAGCCAAGCATGAAAAAGACTCAATTGAGGGGACACATTCCAACCTAGTCAAAGAAAAAGAAAGCCACAAGCCAAGGAGAAAAGGCTCTAGCAAGAAATTCCCCAAAAGAAAACCAAGCAAAGAGAATAAGATAAGTTCCACACAAAGAAAGTGCTACAATGAACCAGGAAGACCATCTTCACCATCTGAATCATCCTCCTCTGAAGCCTCATCACCCTCATTTAAACTCCCACCTCTCCCACCTCGCTCCATCCTCATGTGAACCATGCATATGCCATATGTCAGTTACATGTTAGAGAGAACATGGAATCAAAAATTTAAAGCACATGTCAAAATTAGGTCTTTGTTTTGTTTACCAGTCAAAAGCATCATTGAAATTAATTGCGTCACTGAATTTATCAAGTGTGTCACCATATCAAAAGTGTGTCACTCTAGTGAAATCATGTGTGTCACTCTACAATAAAATAGTGACATCAATTGCATTGTTAAAATGCATGCAACGCTATAATGAAAATCATGATGCTAATAAAACTCAATTTAGCATCGCTATATTAATTATGCATTGATGAAATTAAAATATGCATCACTAAATTAATTTTGCATGATTTAATTTAAACCAAAGTGCGTCATTATACAGAGATGCATATCAAGTGCATCATTGAATCCATCAAGAGTGTTGTATCTACAAACACAAGAACACGAGAATCTAAAGAGAAATTTGTCATATTCGGTTAGTATAGCCATCCCTCTAGTGCCAAAATATGACCATAATCATAGTGTGAACTAAATATGCTAGATCCAAATGAATTTAAAGTGTATTTAATCCCCTAAGTCATGATCCCAAAAAGATATTTGAAATTATGAAGAACAAGAACCCAAAATAGCATGAAATCAACATGAAAATGAAAAGGAAATATATTCTAATACCTCGAATCTTATCCTATTGGGGGAGTGGTGTCATATTGATGTGGAATGATGACCCTTTCCCAATCCCTTGGATAATATGATCTTGTTCCAATTGATTTTATTGAATAAAATCAATGAAACCGATGAGATGTGTGTGAAACGTGATACAAAACTAGTTAAACATGATGAGATGAGTTCTAAATGCTATGATGCTTGATAAAATGGATTCAATCTATGCTAAATGTAAACAAATCTCAAAGATGAAATCCATTTAAAGAAAACTTATGCTAAATAGATGCAAACTAAGTTGACATGGAAGCAATTAATGGATTTTTAAGTTAAATGGGTGAAGCTTTGATCTACAATGCTATCAAGTATGAAATATGGATGCAACTGAATATGAATTTCAGTAGCATAACTTTACTCTGAAAAGGTTGATCCATTTCTCTCCAAATAGTGATGTATTTATAGGAGACCAAATGAAAAATCAAGGGCTTAGATTGATTTGGTCAATCAATGGTCAAGATGAAAAAGGAGGGTGAAACATGGATCAAGGATTCTTGTCAATGGATGAGAATCAAATATCACATGGATCAAGAAAAGATCAAGGGATAAGAATGATTCAAAAAAAATACGTTGTAACAACTTTGAAAGTTTGTTACAAAGTTTGTTTGAAAGAAATCATTCCAATTTTGGAGCCAAATAGGAGAATATTCCTTTAGAATATTCTCTATGCAAGTGGATGGGAGGGGAAATTAGCAATTTAGTAATTAAAACTAAATTTGAATGTGGAAGATGGAGAATAATATGATATTCATTAAATTATTGTTTATTCAATGAAAAAGGGGATTAAAATGAATTTAATTAAATAATAAAGATTATTTAATGAAATGAGAGGAAACAAGGTTTAAATTAAATAATTTGATTTATTCAATTAAATAGGGTGAAATGTGAGTGCAAGAGGGGGTGAATTAAACCAATTAGGTCAATTAGATTAATAAATGAAAATAAGGTATTTAATCAAATAACTAGGCTTATTTAATTAAACAAGTGAAAAGAAGATGGATTTCAAGATGAAACAATGTTAGTATATCAAATTCAAGTGTATAAAACCATTTAGGACATTTTTAAGTGTCTACACTCTCTATCTTTGTTGTTGCTAACTCAACAACTCATACCTTTGCTATGCTCTTCTCTTCTCCACAATCTACATTTTAGAACATCCTTTGTTCTAACTCTCTCTTTCTTTGTTCAGCAGTCTCTTTACAATGATTCACACTTGATGCATACCCTAGGCAATTTTTTGAGTTACAGTCTAGGTCTTCTTCTCACAACACATGCATACTAAGATCTCTCTCATCCATCTACCTCTTTCATTCAACTTCACATACTTGCCTTCACCAATAATTTTCTTCTACACCTTGATCCCAACACCACTAACAACATTCGATACATTTTATATATTTGGCATCAATCTAGTCTAGGGTTTCATGCTTGATCGACTTGTTCTAGAGTTCATAGCCACTTGTTCATTAATGGTGTCACTCATTTCTTGCAGCCCTTTGCAAGAATGTATCTGGAGTGGTTATTGTTAGAAACCAAGATCCTGAAATGCAAAACTGTAAAAAGCCTTTAAGAGAAAACAAAAGTAGAAGCTATTGCAAAAGATGTGCAACATAATATTATTCAGAATTCCCACTTATATGATTTGCTTTAAAAGAAAAGATGATAACCCTTATCTTATCTTGAGCAACAAGATAGCTCAACAAGATAAGGGATGAGAATAATTAACCTAGGAATTAAATATTACCTAAGTAAAGTTTTGCAAGTGTAATTAAATATTGATTACACTAACACCCCCCCATAAGTGCAACTTAGGGAGACTAACAAAGCATGCACCTAAAACTAAGATGAATGCAAGAAAGCATGAATGGGTCCCGACAATAAGGCCTAATCAGGTACCCAAGTACAAATACAATAATGAAGTAGAGAAGGAAAACCCAATGGGACAAAACCTGCCTACAATGAGATGATTGTTGCAGAGAAGCACTGGAAGAACACCGTGGAGTAACACTGGAACCGTAATCTAACAAGCAAGG
>VDFB02063321.1:0-43894 GCA_007258455.2 Sequoia sempervirens | reverse complement strand
AGGGTTTTGACTAGGTTGAGCTTGTTGGTAACGACTCCTCAGGGGAAGTGTGATGGAGGTCATTCTGGTGGTGAACATAGCATAATCAAAGGTGGTCGGGGTAGCCCAGAAGAATTTACAGGGAAGCCTTTAGGAAAAAGCGGAGGAGGACCTGTTGTGGGAGATGTCGGCCTGAATCAAAATAGAGGACAACAAGACGTCACTGATTCAAGGGGAAAAGGAGCTGTAAAGGGTTCAAAGGTGCCTGAGGGGTGTTGATGATACAGCGTCGGTTGACACTTCCAATTGATCTCCTTTACACTTGGTAAATTAAATAATAGCCGATGGCTATTTAATTTATAATTGGCGATTTATGAAAAGGCACGACTTATGTATTAAATAATATTTACCAAGAGGCACAAATTAAATGGAGAGTTGCAATTTTTGTTGAGGCCGACTTCTTCTTGAGCGTATCTTTTGAGGAGACACATTCTTCTATAAGGGTCGACTTATGTTTGTGAAGAGTCACGTCCTCTCTTCGTATATTGTATATATACTTGATGATATTTCATTGTTTATCATCCATTCATTCCATATTCATCTTCAGTTCTATTCAAGAGAAGTGTGAGTTCTTCATCAAGTGCAGATTGTTATTGTTGAACGCTGAGTTTCATTATTAGCGATTTGCATCTGGTTGTATCTGTGATTGCATCAGATTGTGGTGCATACTCTTGGCCTCATTATCGACCTCCATTGTAAAGGAGATTCTCTTTGTGATTCAATATATATGTGATATATTGTTGCTGGGTTTTTCTCCCTCAAGAGGAGGGTTTTCCTAGGGTATCTGTTGTGTCATTGTGTTGATTTTTTAATTAAATTTTGTGCATTAAATATGATCATAAAACTAACAAGGGGAACCAATTTGGGCATGCAAAGGCAACAAAGCACCCATTCGGATGGTCTACAGGAGGGGGTGGAAGGGACTCTGCTCTCCTTCCCTCTTCTAAAACAATCACGTTGGAACTAGATTTAGATGGTGAGATTTAGGGGTTACTGGCAAAGCTTGACAGATCTCCGCCAATGGATATCCAATCATTGAAAGCCTCTGTTGGATGGGTATGTTCAGACCTATGGAAAAAGGATTTTTTATTGTTGTTTTTGAAAAGGAGCAGGATAGAAATAAGATCCTCTGTGGCTATTTTTGGGATTAGGATGAGAAATTTTCATTGATGTTAAAGCCATGGCATCCAAATTTCAACCCAACAACTGAAGTGTTCGAGAGGATTCCTAGATGGGTGAGACTGCCGAACCTCCCACTACAGTTTTGGTTTGATTCATGCTTGGAGGCTATAGGGAACTCTTTAGGCAACTTTTTAATGGTGGATGAGGGATCGTCAAATCTCTTGTATTCGATGTATGCCCGTATTTTGGTAGAAATGAATGTGTCCAAGGTGCCTCTAGAGGGGATTTGGCTAAAAACTTTGAAGGGATGCTAGGAGCAGCCTTTGGATTATGAAGGGGTACCTTTTAGGTGCAAAATCTGTTTTCAAACTAGGCATTTAGCTGCTGAATGCACCAAACACAAAACAAACAAATCTGCTTCTTGGTGGAGAAATGTGGCTCCTCAACACTATACTATGGAGAAACAGGAGAAGAAGCAAATAAATTCTCAGTCGAAAGACAGTGAGGAGGAGGGACGGGTTGTTGGGGATTCATATCAAGTGGGGAGGGAGCTGTTAAATGAGGTTGGAAGGGAGGATCAACAACAAAATAGTGTTGATTCAACTCATGAAGGGAATCTGGCTAGGAACAGTGTTAAAGTTGTTTCTATTGTGAATGAAAAGGAGTCGACCTTTAGAAATGGGGCTGCAACTCCAGAGTGCCGTGAAAAAAAGGGTTTGGAGAGGCCACAAGAGAAGGATGCTAGGAAATGAAAGGCCGATAGTCAGAGTCAACAAGCAACCAACAATTGTCATGGTGTTTGGTAGAGTCCCCGTGATAGTTTATTGGAATGGCAGAAGTAGGCTGCAAGAGTGGAAAACAGTCAAGGGGAAGAAAGCAAAGAAGGAGCAGAAGAAAGCCTTTGCAATGGTCCTCCGATCTCAGAGTAAAGGAAGACCAGATAGAGCTTCAAATTTGTGACCTGTTAATAGGTCCTTAGGGATTGATGGTTGTAAGATTGATTGTTAGTTGTAGTAAGTTTTGTTTTTAATTCATGGATTGGTTTCCAACATATTGGAGGTAGGTCTAGGGGTGCTTATTTAGGAATTAATGGGGTTTGGATGGGCTTCTAAAGTAAGTTTGTAATGAGTAGCCTTGTACAATATTTTATTTTTATAATTAATACATTAGCTCTGTTACTGAACAAAAAAAAAACACTATTTATATATTTATATATATAATAATATCCTTATTTATTATTATTATGTATATATACATAAATGGTAAGATTTTTCATTATCAAACATTTGAAAATAAAATCTTTTATTTTCCCAACTAAATCAATTTTCACAAACAAAAGAACTATAAGATAGTCATTATTTAAATCATAATGCACAATAGGCAATGATGTATTCATGATAACACAATGCACAACATGATCATTCACAATGCAAGATGAATGCAACTACATGAGTGTGTGTTTAGGATTTCCATCATGCCGGCTATTGTTGAGCGGTTAGGTCATCTCTATCTTAGCCATGTTCTCGCCTTCAACTTGTTCCTGCACTCCTATGCACTTAATATCTCGTCAATAGGTTAGTCCATAAAACCATAATCAATAATCAAAATATTTGTATCACAATAATTCAACCTTATTTTAACACAATAGCATGCATTTCAAAGATAACATCTAATTTACGAACACTTTAATCTATGCTTCAAACACACATTGTCCAATGGTCTCATCCAGTTCCATTTATTATCAAATAAGGTTTATGCAAGCAAAAGTCGAGATGTATCATTCTTCCCCACTAGGAAGAGACATCGTCCTGATGTCTTACTAGACACACTAAAACATATAAGAGTATTACATTGATGCAACAATTTTTTTTCTCAAAACTAAGTACTCAAATGAGGAAAAGAGCAATCTATATCCTCTGCATTCTGCCATGTATCACTATCCAAAGAATATTGGTCCCACTAGGCCTTATATTGCACTATATCTCTATTGCGCAACTTGAAATTGTGCCTATGAAGAATTCGAGTCCACAAACACCACTCTTAGAGATCTTGTACCTGTAAAGCATGCCAATCAAGTATATGGGTGGTGCCAGGATGATATGGCTTAATCATAGACACATGAAACACATTATGGATTCGAGCAAGAGCAAGTGGTAGAGCAAGTCTGTAAGCAATTGGGTTGATCACTTCCAATACGTCAAAAGGGCCCATAAATCTCGATGCTAGTTTGGAAGATTTTCCAAATGATATGAAACTCTTTTGAGGCTTAACCTTCAAGAATACCTTATCTCCAACTGAAAATTGCCTGAAAGTTCTATTCTTATCTGCATAACTCTTTTTCCTATTTGTTGTATCCTTCAATCTCCCCTTGATCAATTTCATTTGATCGTCCATTTCTCTAATCATATTTGAACCAATTATAATTCTATCTTCCACCTTGTCCCAACTAATAGGTGTGCACCACTTTTTCCCATAAAGAGCTTCAAATGGTGCCATCTTTGAAGATGCATGGTAGGAGTTGTTATAAGCAAACTCCACCAATAGAAGATACTCTTCCCACTTGTACTGTTGATCCATACAATACATTCTAAGTAGGTCTTCAACTACCTGATTCACTCTCTCTATTTGTCCATTTGTTTGTGGGTGGTATGTTGAATTGAAATTTAATCTTGTTCACAATGTTGCATTCAATGTTGTCCAAAATCTAGATGTCATGCGAGTATCTCGATTTGATATGATTGCCTCAGGTACTCCATGCAAACGAAAGATCTCTTGGACAAACCTCTTAGCTAATGTTAATGAACCATAAGATTTCCTGGAATGAACTGCACTACCTTAGTCAACTTATCCACAACTACCAAAATGATGCCATGCTTGTTCTTAGACACAGGAAACCCTTGAATGAAATCCATACTAATCACCCACCATTTATACTCAGGCATGTCATGGGGGTACAAAATTCCTATCAGATGCACATGCTCAACCTTGACTCGTTGGCACTCCAAGCATTGAGCCACATATTCAATTACATCCTTCTTGAGTCTTGGCCAAAAGTATAGAGATCTCAATTCTGCTACCATCTTAGTTACTCCAAGGTGCCCCAAATAATGTGTGTTGTGAATTTCTTCTAGGATCAACTTTCTCAAATCCCTTGAGTTTGGATATATATTCTTCCTTGGTATCTCAAAATTTCATTTGACTCCAACGCATACCCATTTAAACGATAGTCTGAGGGTTCTCTAAGGCTTGCTTACTCTAGAATAGTGCTCATCTCCTTGTAGATTCTGAACCTTTTGTCTCAAATTAGACCTTGCAGTAGTCATGGCTCCTAGATGCCTTCTTTTGCTAAGAGCATCAACTACCGTGTTTTCTTTCCCCTTGATATACTCAATGCCAAAATCATATTCATTGAGGAACTCTAACCATCTCCTTTATTGAGCATTGAAATGGGGTTGAGTGAAAATATACTTGAGCCCTAGGTGGTATGTCTTTAATTCAAATGACTTTCCCAATAGGTAATGTCTCCACATGTGTAGTATATGAACTAATGGCCGCTAACTCTAAGTCATGTGGTGCATAGTTTAGCTCATATTGCTTCAACTTCCTTGATTCATAAGCCACCACATGTCCATTATGTATTAGCACTCCTCCTACACCTTCTCTTGATGCATTGGTTATCACTAGAATTGTCCATTTGGATCAGGTATAGTTAAAATTGGAGTTGTAGTGAGTTTTTCCTTCAAAATTTGGAAAGTTTGCTCATACTTGTTAGTCCACTCAAATATTTTCCTTTCTTTTGGAGTGAAGTGATCGATGCTGCAATTCTAGAAAACCCCTCTACAAACTTTTTGTTATATATTGCAAGTCCCATGAAGCTTTAGACTTCAGCTACATTTTGCAGTGTAGACCAATCGACTATTGCCTTGATTTTCTCTAGATCTACCACAATCCCTAATGCACCTTGTTTTGATAGAAGGTACACTTGGATAGCTTTCCAAAAAAAAATCTCTCCCTCAAGCGTTGTAACACTATCCTTAAATGCTTTTCATGCTCCTCAATATTCTTGGAGTAAATCAAGATATCATCCAAAAATATTAGCACAAAGTCATCTAAGCAATCTTTGAATACACTATTCATTAAGGTAATGAAAGTTGTGAGAGCATTGGTTAACCCAAATGATGCTACAATGAATTTGTAGTCGCCATAATGAGTCCTAAAAGTTGTCTTGGAGATGTCCTCTTTAATCCTCAATTGGTGATATTTGGATCTTAAATCTATCTTAGAGAACACTGTAGCCCCTCTCATCTGATCGAAGAGTTCGTCAATTCTCTGAAGGGGGTAGTTATTCTTGATAGTTGCCTTGTTCAACATCTTGTAGCCAATGCACAAGTGCAAAGTTTCATCCTTCTTCACAAAAATGACTTGTGCACCCCACGATGACACACTAGGTCTAATAAACCCTTGGTTCAATAACTCTTGCAATTGGGCTTTCAATTCACACAACTCGGTAATGGTCATACTATATGGAGCCTTGGACTGAGGTTCAGTTCCAACAACTCAATAGAAAAGTCAAATTCCCTTTTTGGTGGAAACTCTGTTAATTCCTTTGGAAACACATCTTGAAATTCCTTAAGGATAGGGTAGTCATCAAGTATTGGCTTCATAATATCGAGATCACTAATGTGAATGACATAAATGGAACATCCCTTCCTTTGGGCCTTCTTTAGTTGCATAGCTGAAATTTGTCTAAGTTCCAAAGGTCTCAAAAAGCCATGAATTTCAACATGATTCCCAAAATCATCCAAACATCTTACAATCTTATCTTCACAATTCACTATACACTTGTGTTCAGTCAACCAGTTGATTCCCAAAATCACATTATATGTTCCTAAGGGAGACATAAATGTTTACCTGAGTTTGAAAACTGGGAAGTTCTAACTCACTGCAAGAAAGACAAGAATCTACTCTCTTTTCTCCTTGATTTCCATATCGAACCATCCATGAATTAGCCATGTGTCATGGTCTAACTGGTAACTTTGAAACTATTTTTGGATCTACAAAGCATTCAATTGCTCCAGTATCAATTAATATAGAAACAGGTTGGCCATAGAGCTTACTGGTACATTGAATTGGTGTGGCTTGGAAGTCAGCATGTTGATTGTCTACAATTACATGGATTTGATGTTGAGGTGCCCCTTGCAGATTTCTTTCCTTTCATCCTCTCAAACGTTGAGGGAAAACATTGGCATAGTGCTCTCCTCCACATACAAAGCATTTTCCACAAGGTGCTTTGATACCAAAATGTAAAGTTTGAAACTCTAAACTATCTCATGAAAATAAATAATAACTCATTTTAACATAAATATAGAAATGAAATAAAATATCTTCAGCATATACAAATGACATTACATCTCACTAGTAAAAGTGTCTAATACAGAATAGTAAGTACAAGAAATAAGGTTATATCATCACATGAAGTACTATCTAGTCAAGTATCATAGAGTACAAGATAATTTATGTAAGAATATGACCTAGGCTCTTATGCCCATCTAGTCATAACATTACAATACAAGAAACATAATCACTAGAGAGTCTCCAGCTGCACTAACCCAATGGTCATCTGCAAAACAAGAGATGATATGGCTCAGGCACTTTTCCACCCAACCACAAAGCTATACTTCCCTTGAATTCTTCCTAGCCCGAAGAATACCCAACCCTGCATGAGAAGCCTAACAACCTAGAAACGACTGGTAGGATGGAATCTGGTGCAACCTGATATATCTACATGCATTTCACATATTAACATGCTATGCCCTACTATCAGGATATGGTAGAGAGAATAAAATAACATCCTTATATTTCAATGGTACATATAGCTTTGGCCAAAACAATTAAACCGAAAATGGTAGGTAGACTGGAAAGAAAATCTACTCCCCTTTGTTAGTCCATATTCAACACTCATCCTAGAAGGTAAATCGAATCACATATAGAAGAAAAAAACATGCATATATCCAATGATCATAAAAAAAAATCTCTTTTCTTTTCATGCAAAATGATTATACGAAGATCTTCTATTATTTTAATCCTTTCATGCATAATGATGGTTAAATGTATAATTGACATGCTATTCACTTTTGACATGCAACTTGACTATTGACATGCAAGTTGATCTTTAATGATATTTTTCAATTTCATGCAATATTTAATGTACATGCAATATTATTCTCAATTTTTTGCAACATTTTTTTGATATATTATTTAGGCGCAAAAGGAGGCCTAACCCCAAATACATCGGTTAACTAAGCATTACAACAATAAAAAATTACAAAAAATTTCAACGACACTTGCTGATCTCACTAGTCACCCCCGTTTAATCCTTTGTCTCCATCACCCCTTCACCCACATCATCTCCCACCTCCCCCATCCTTCCCTGGCCATCGCCAATAGCTGGCAAGGCCAACACTGCAAGCTCAACCACCAAGTTACAAGCCCTAGTTATCTCCTTCAGGAGGGTAATGTTTCTTGACACCTCTGCCATACGAGCTTCCATATTCTCCTCGACGCTCTAGATTAAGAAGGGAATCTATAGCCCATTGAACTGCAGAGTTAGTTGAGGCCACACATCATTGACAGGTTGCAATCCCAATCCCCCTATGACCATGCTCAAGTAAAACTCCATGGCTTTGTGTTACTATGCCTTCACCAGCCACCCCATTAAGAAATGAACCATGGAAATCTCCTCTTGTGCATGAAGGAGCCACTCCATGAACATGGAGGAGATGTCAAAGTTGACCTTGAATCTATAGGTGGAGAAGAGGAACCTAGCTCCTAGTATTCGTTTCACCACCTCTAAAGTATCCTCATTTGTGGCATTGAATATGTGTCTGAGCCTCACATCCAAGATTATGTTGTGGAAATCCATCTACCTCTCCTTGACACCCAAACATATAGTTGTCTCCAAATCACATATGCTCTTAGCATCCTTCCTCAACTCGCTTTAAACTCTATCCATCACCAACCACATCCTTCGACATTTAAATCACCTGACATGTCTTTCCTCAATATCGATAATTTGTAAACCTCCAAGCTCATACACACATGTGAGACAATCCATTAAACACTAGCATCCCGACAAGATTTCCAACATTAGTGAGCACATCTTTGGAAAGTTAATCGTCTTCAATGTTCCTTCTCTATAAATGTGCAAAATTTTAAAATCTTTGATATCAGTTAAATCATTAATGATTCATGAGAGCCATTTGTCCAACTTCCAATTTGGGGTTGCTCTCCTTCACATTGCATTTATAGCTATCATGGAATCGCCTTCAAGGTGATTTTTGAGAACCCCAATTACTTACATAGATTTATGCCCAACCAAAAAACTTGAAACTCTGCTTCATTATTTGTGCCATCCGCCAATTTCCTTGCTCACTTTGTTATCCAATCCTCATTATGATCCCTTACAATACACCCCACTCCTGAAGGCTCAGGATAGCACCGAGCTGCATCGTCAAAGTTCACCTTAACCCATCCCTCATCTAACGGATACCATTTTACATTTGCTCTCAAATTTCTGGTAAGATCATCCTTACACATCTCATAAATGAGAGAATTTCATCCAATATTTAATATACATGCAATACTTACTATTTTTTAATGTCATGCAGGTTAAATCTATAAGAAACTAGTTCATAACATAGGATGCATATTCATACCATTATATTTATATAATGTATATATGTGTATATATAACCATAATTATACTTTTGATATGTTGATTGAAAATAAAAGAATCAGATCCATAACAATTAAATGACAGTTTCATATATTTAGTTTTACAGTTTTATTGTAGAATCATCACAAGAGAAATAAAATGTTTACCAGTATTGACTCCATGGCAAATACACTATTATCATATACTATTGTTGAAATATGTTGAGTTTACGGAATAACACCGTGGTTTTATAACAACAATTAGAGTTCACATATGGTTATAGTATATAGATATAAGTCATGCATAATTGAGTTTCAACATTATATAAAACATTCAATGTACAGGTTCTTAAACAATCGCAAATAAATCTGAAACATGGTAGATTCTATTCCTACTATCCTATTTCAAATCTCCCAATACCCTCTTATTGAATAAGGTTTCATAAGGTTTCACACGACAATATTATATGTTTTAGTGGCATGTGGCTCTATGGTTCATGAGAAGTTTAGCACTACTCAAAGAATTGCAAGCTCAGTTGCAAATTAAATAATGGAGAAAATAATTGTTGATTGCCATGTCTCTTATTCGTAGGATCACTCTATTTTCCATGTTAAAAAGGATCGATCTTGTAACATTCACCTTCTTGTTCTACCTTGCTATGAAATCGCCAAGAGATTGCGCTAGCTTGACACTAGGATAGACCACCTCAACACGTCGAACCTAGCAAAGGAACCTACTATGGGGAGAGCACATTCATTCAACCACTATAGTCGAGTCAGTGATCTATAGTCTAGACATATTATTTGGTTTGGTTAGTTCATCGACAACTTGGCATTTTATACTTGGCTAAGTAAAATTTATAATCAAAAGATAGCTAATAAGTTTTAGGAAAAACTTGTTGCAGATCAAACTCTTTAATCTTTTCATACCATTTGATGCATCCTATGATTCCAATAATTTATCATGCAAATTAATACATATCAAGATGTATGACATGATAAATAACTAGTTCCTTAACAAGTTAAATATGATGGTTGGACTAAACCCTCTTTCTATCTGCTTCCTCCCACTTGATTTGCTTTCTACACGTCCCTGGTAGTGAGACGAGTTGGCTATCGATGTGCTCCTCCTTCGTTGAGCTCTTTTCTTTTAATGGTGTTCATTTTTTTTCATATTCTCATGCAAAAAGCTCAACTCTAGTCTCTATTTTTAGAATTGAACTTTCTTCTCATGCGAGGATCACATGATTTATCATGCAGATCTTTTAAATTTAAAACTTATTTTATTTAATTTTACTTTGAATTTATAACTTATTTAATTTAATTTTTATTTTCTTTTTAATAATAACTATTTATATATTTATATATATAAATAATAATATCCTTATTATATTATTATTATATATAAATATAAACTATGAGATTTTTCATTATCAAACATTTGAAAATAAAATTCTTTTATTTTCCCAATAAATTAATTTTTGCAAGAAAAACAATCATAAGATAGTCATTATTTAAATCACAATGCACAATAGGCAATGTCATATTCATGATAATACAATGCACAACATAATCATTCACAATGCAGGATGAATGCAACTACGTGAGTGTGTGCATAGGATTTTCATCATGCCAACTATTGTTGGGAGGCTAGGTCATCTCTACCTTAGTCATGTTCTTACCTTCAACCTGTTCCTACACTCATTTGCACTTAATATCTCATCAATAGGTTAGTCCATAAAACTATAATCAATAATCAAAATATTCACATCATAATAATTCATCCTTATTTTAATCACAATAGCATGCATTTTAAAGATAACATTTAATTTATGAAAACACATTAATCTATGCTTCAAACACACATTGTCCAATGGTCTCATCTAGATCCATTTATTATCAAATGTTTTATGCAAGCAAAAATTGAGATGTGACACCTCATGAGGTCATGGGGAGAGTTTAAAGCATAGTTCACAAACTCAACAAGTCACCAAGTACTCATGAGTTTTTTTACTCTGCAAGTACTAACAAGGTTTAATTTTGAATTTTTGGTGAGTAATCACCAAAACTTGCCAAAAATTTGAGTTTACCCACTTGAATTGCTAGGCCAACAACATGTCAAAATTGTGGAAAAAAATGTGGGCTAAGCACTCCAAACACATTGTTTTCATGGCTTTACAAGCATTGCTTTTTGCCTGTTAAAAATTTATGAAAATGGCAATGCAACATACAAATTTGTGTGGTTTTGAAGGTCTTTATTTGGTCTTGGTGGCTGGGATTTTGCCCGACCCTCTTTTGTATTGTGAGAATGCGCTAGGGGAAATACCTCTCAACCCTGCTAGGGTGTTGCCCCTAGACCCCCACCAAACTCATTTGATACATTTTGTAGTTGTATTTTGCATAAAATTTATGTTTTTTTCAAAACTTTAAGTGTTTTTTTTAGTTTCCAAGTATTCTTCGAGTTAGAGTTTGCAAACTATGGTTTGAAGGAAGGGACCTATAATGTGTGTTTGATAATCAACCAAATATATTTTTTGTCAACAAATATAATAGAGAAGATGAATGCAGACAACCCAAAGGTATTCTTGTTTGCAGATTTTTTGGGGCCCGTGATTGTAGCACAAGACTAGTTAGATTCTACTTGGTTTATGTTTATATCAAATTAACATATTTTGCTAGATGGTACTAATGGCATTGTCCATTGAAACTTCCATCCCAATTGGAGAATGGAGCACACTCTTTATTGTAAGAAAATCTAATTGGAAAGCTTGCATGATATCAACTTCAACACCAATTATTAGCTAAATCTGTATTCAATTTGAAAAAATACAGCTAGTTCAGTGTTTGTGACACCCTATAGGCTCTACCTGATCATATTAGAACCATGGTTGGAAGGGAAAACTGACTATCTACAATGGTAATGTAATTATAGGAATTGAAAATGGCTTTCAATTGGCTCAAATTCACAACCTAATTCACAAGTAGAATTCAAATGATTAAATCAAATTACACTCCTTTTCACTTATAGTCAAGCAAATTTGTGTGTTTTTTAATGCACCTTTCATACCACTTAAATCAGATTTTTTCTAGGTATGCTTACTACTAAAGCAAAGCTCCCTTGACGTTGAGCATTCCATGTTCCTTATTTTCTCTCAACAACTTTTATCACCCTAAGACACTTTCCTAGTCTCCTTCCCCTTTTTGTCATCCAATTTCTTTTTTATCCAACATTTTATGTATATTGTAAGTTATAACCACCTCTTCCTAACTAACATTTTAATGATCTTAAAGTCTTCATTTTCTTGACTTCCTATCATAACCCTCTTTTTCCATACCAAACAATCTATTACCCATTTTGAAGACATTGATATCTAAATCAATTGACACATTTACTATTATGATATTGCTATCAAGATTCAACTATGTAGTTTTTTAAGTCAAACTCATTGACCCATGTTTCATGAGTAGTGGTTAAAAAGAACTCATCTCTCATGATAATGAATGTTCCACTTAGCACTCATTGCATCTAGGTGATGCTCACAGAGGTGAAGCAATGTGAGCATTACCTAGATGCAATGAGTGCTAAGTGGACCATTCATTATCATGTGAGATGGGTTCTTGTGAACCACTACTTATGAAACGAAGGTCAATGAGTTTGACTTGAAAAACTACACGATTGAATTTGCATACCAATATCATAATTTGACACACTATGGAAAATACCTCCTACATAACATTTACTATTGCTAAACATGGTAATGTTGTCCCATATGTCAGACACACCTCTATGCAAGGTTGCACACATCACTAAAGCAATTAAAATTTTCTCTTTTATATTCACTCACTCTTCCTCCCACCAACTAGATAAAGTTTCCTATTTGCCCACAGATGACAATTTAGCATCTATCTCATTGGTTGGTATGATTGAAAAACATACGTGTACAGTTGAATCCAAAACCTTGCATACATCTATATTATTTTTGTAGAGCGTGAGGCATGTCAAGAATGAGCATGCAATCGATCGAGGTCTCATAGTTTTGACAATTGATGTTATCATTGAATAAGTAAATATATATGGCATGTTTGACATTAGCAACTAGAACACGTAGAGTTAAGGTTCAATGCAATAATGTAATGTCACCTACATTCCACTGGATGCATACATGGAATTTTTTGACACTTTTCCAAACTAGAGACATAGGAATGCCTCAAAAATATTTTTGGAAAAAATAATAATTAAAAAACATTAAATATTTTGGAGAAAAATATAATTTAAATTTATTTATTTTATGCAAAATACAATTACAAAATGTATCAAATGAGTTTGGTGGGGGTTTGGGGGCAACACCCCTAGTAGGGTCCAGGGGTAGTTTCCTTTGTGGGGTCTAGGGGCAACACCCCTCATGCACTCTCACAATATAGGGTGGGGTCGAGGGCCATAACCAAGCCCAAATGAAGACCTTTTGATATAGGGCATCACTCTCTTTCTTTCATCTTTAAATTTTGGTTTTGTTTATGTCTTTAATCTAGTAGTTAGATTTTTGTCTTTGTAAACTTCTTTTTATTCTATTGCGATACTTGCTAGTTGAATCTCCTGGAGAGGTTGATAGTTAGCAATTTTTGGTATTGTAACTATTGTTGAAGCGATAGTTTGGGGGTGTCAGATATTTGTAGAGGACTGCAAGAGAATAGAGTTTGGTTCGATAGTGGGAGAACAAGGGATTTCCAAGTTTCAAAGGCAATTGACGTTGAAAGGAAAGAGGCGCTCAAAGAACTCATGGCATTGCTCGACTGAAAGGGAATTTGAAGACCATTGAACATTGGTGATGTTGAATGTAAACATGCTGATTAGTGAGGCCATACAGATTGTGCTTTGTACCACCCCTATTGTGAATGGAATTTTTTGGTTCAAAGACTAAACTGTTTATAATCCTGGAGTTGTTGAGAGTTAGAGATTGCATTTGTTTTTTTGTCTTGTATGCATCTGATCAATTACTAGTTTGTTGTTCTTAACTTAACGTCTCTAAGACTTTGATTTGCTCAAATCTGTAAGGGACCGCTTATGTTGACATCTCTTTGAATCTGTTCTACACCGTGACCTACAAGGCTTTCCATCAAGTGGTATCAGAGCCTAAAAGAGATTGGGCATTGGTGAGTAAATAAAATTCCCCCAAGGAGAATGGGCATATGAGGAGCTCAAGGAAGAGGCAGAAGGGAACAACATGGAGAAGAGTTGTTGCAGCATTTGATAGCAAGATTGGATGCCTTGGAAAGGGCACAAAGAAGAGGAACCCTTGATGAAGTTGCAAGTGATGATGATGAAGAGGAAGAACAACCACGAGATGAAAATGAGGGAGGACAAGGAGATCATGAAGGATTTGAGGAGAAATTATTGAGGACTGTCATGAATGTGGGTTCCAAACCCAAAATAGAAGTTCCTATCTATTCAGGAAGTCTCAATGGTGAAGATCTAATCAATTGGATCAACAATTTAGACAATTATTTTGAATATGAGGTTGTATATAGCAGAAGAGAGGAGAGTGAAATTTGCTTGCACCAGATTGAAGGGCCATGCTGCTATGTGGTGGGACTTTTTCCAAACTAAGAGGAGAAGAAAGAATAAGGAGAAGATTAACTCTTGGGATCAGATGGTGGAAAAGTTGAAGGCTAAGTTCCTTCCAATAGATTACCAAACTAACCTCTTCAAAAGATTGCATATTTGAAACAAAAAGATATGTTGGTGAAAGATTATATAGAGGAATTCTATAAGTTGGTAATTAGATTAGGGCATAGTGAGGAAGATGTGGAGAAAATTGCTAGATATACGATTGGTCTAAAGTATAGTTTGTAAGATGAATTAAGCCTTTTGTCCCCTAGAAGCTTGGAAGAGGCTTATCAACTTGCCTTAAAGGAAAAATAAAAATTACAAAGGCAACAAAGCCAACAAGAGAAGAAGAGAGGAAGGTGTTTTAGAGGAAGGGGGCAACAAACTGGTAGAGGGTAGCAACATCATCAAGGAGAAGAGGATGGAAGTTCTAGTGAGGCAACCAACAATGACAGAGGAGGTTTCCAAAACAAAGGGGCAGATCCTATGGAAGAGGTGGTTCTCAAGGTAGAGGTAGAGGGTTCACTAGGAAATTCCTTAAGTGCAACCAATATGGAAACAAGAGTTGGGAATGCTCTGAATCATCACAAGGAGGAAATTCAAAGTTTGAGAGGAGTAATCAGATTGTACATGCTGATCAAGAGAGTGTGGGGTCACTAGTACACCACAAGGATGAGCCAGAATTAGGCGAGTCCTTATTACTCAAGAAGGTGTTATTGAAGCCATAAAAAGAAAGTCAAGAGCCAATTCAAAGGAGAGCATTGTTCAAAACCAAGTGTAAGTCACAAGGTAAATGTCGTAAACTCATTATAGATAGTGGTAGCATAGATAATATTGTTGCAACTAAGATGGTAGACAAGTTAAAACTGAAAAGGATTAAACACCCCTCTCCATATAAGGTGTCTTGGTTACAAAAAGGTCATCAAATATTGGTTAGTGAGCAGGCCTATGTTGATTTTTAGATTGGGACATATAAAGATAGTGTTTTATGTGATGTAATGCCAATGGATGTGTGCCATGTTTTTCTTGGAAGACCGTGGAAATTTGATAGGAAAGTAGTGCATGATGGACAAGAGAATACATATACCATTGAAAAGGACGGAGAGAAGCATACCTTGCTACCCATAAGAGAGAAAGAAGAGGACAACAATAGTAGCAACACTAGTAAGATAATGGTGGTAAGTGGTAAGGAATTTATTCATGGTTTAAAAGAAGAGGAAGTAGGGTTTGCTTTGGTTCTTAAACCTAGATGTGTAATGACTTCTACAAGACTTGATGATTTTCCTATTGAAGTACAAGATATTTTGAATGAGAATATGGATATTGTTGCATCTAATTTTTCTAATGAATTGCCTCCTATGAGAAGCATTAGCCATCATATGGATTTGATTCTAGGAGCTAGCCTTCCAAACAAGGTTGCTTATAGGTTAACACCTATGGAAAATGAGGAGATAAGGAAGCAAGTGCAGGACCTCTTGAAGAAGGGTTTGATAAGGGAAAGCCTAAGTCCTTGTGTTGTCCCAACAATACTAGTGCCAAAGAAAGAAGGGGAATGGTGTATGTGTAATGATTCAAGGGCTATTAACAAAATTACTATAAGATATAGGTTTCCCATTCCTAGAATTCAAGATTTAATGGATTGTTTAAGTGGCTCCATGTATTTTTCTAAAATAGATTGAAGAGTGGCTATCACCAAATAAGAATTAGACCAAGGGATGAATGGAAGACAACCTTTAATACTAGTGATGGTTTGTATGAATGGCTTGTTATGCCTTTTGGATTGTCTAATGCACCTAGCACTTTTATGTGTCTCATGAATGAGGTTTTGAATCCATTCCTTGTTAAATTTGTGATTGTATATTTGGATGACATTTTGGTGTTTAGCAGGTCCAAAAAAGAGCATATAGAACATTTGAGGCAGGTTTTGAGGAGGCTACATGAAGAGAAATTATTGGTCAATCTAAAAAAGTGTGTGTTTATGCAAACCAAACTGGTTTATTTGCAATTTTTGGTGTCAAAGGAGGGTTTGAAGATGGACAAAGAAAAGGTACAAGTTATCCTTGATTAGGAAACACCTGAAGGTGTAATGGAGGTAAGGAGCTTTCATGGGCTCGCAAGTTTTTATAGAAAATTTATTAGAGGTTTCAGTCATGTGGTAGCACCTATTCTTGAAACTATAAAGGGCAATAAGAGGCTATTTGTATGGACTAGGCAGTTTGAAGATAATTTTAAATTCTTGAAGCAAAAGGTGAGTGAGCAGTCCATTCTTGCTTTGCCTAATTTTGAGAAGGTATTTCAAGTAGAGTGTGATGATAGTGGGTTAGCTATTGGGGCTATCCTAAGTTAGGAAGGTAAACTAGTAGCATTGTTTAGCGAGAAACTAAATGATGCAAAAAGGAAGTATTCTTCTTATGATTTGGAATTCTATGCTTTAGTTCAAACTTTAAAGAAATGGAGACATTATTTGTTTCCCAAAGAGTTCATTCTATACACGGATAACAATGCTTTGTAGTTTATCAACAACCAACACAAATTTAATCAGAGACATGCCAAGTGGGTTGAGTATCTCCAAGGTTTTAATTTTGTTTTGAAGCATAAAAGTGAACAAATGAATAAGGTTGTTAACGCTTTGAGTAGAAAGAATTTGTTGTTATGTGAAATACAAACTAATAGTGTGGGCTTTGAAAGTTTGAAAGAGTTGTATGCAAAGGATGCAAATTTTAAGGAAGCATTTGTAGCTTGCAGTGATCCTATTTGCAGGAATAGAGAGCCATGGGTGGATTATATGATTCAAGAAGGTTTGTTGTTCAAAGGAAATAAATTTTGCATTCCTAAAGGGTCCATGAAAGATAATTTGTTGAAGGAAAAACATTGTGGTAGTCTTGCTAGTCACTTTGGACAAGATAAGAATGATTTGCAGTTAAGCACTCATTATTTTTGGCCAAAGATGCAAGCGGATGTGAGGAGATATGTTGAAAGGTGTGACATTTGTCAACATGCTAAAGGGAGAAGTCAAAATGTTGGATTATATCAGCTACTTCTAGTTCCAACAAGGCCTTGGGATTCAGTGAGTATGGACTTTGTGTTGGGTTTGCCTTGTACACCAAGAGGCAATGATTCAGTTTTTGTTGTGGTAGATAGGTTTTCAAAGATGGTGCATTTTATACCTTGCAAGAAAACTAGTGATGCCACTAACATAGAAAATTTGTTTTTCAAAGAAGTAGTAAGATTGCACGAGATTCCTAAAAGTATTATTTCAGATAGGGATACTAAGTTTGTGGGTCATTTTTGGAGGACCCTATGGAAGAAATTGGGCACCAATCTAAACTTTAGTTCTGCTTATCACCCCCAAACGGATGGGCAGATTGAAGTTGTTAATCAAAGTCTTGACAACATGTTGAGGTGTATTGCTAGGAAAACATCAAGTAATTGGGATCTAGCTTTGGCTCAAGTTGAGTTTGCATTTAATAATTCTCCTAATTAAAGTAAGAGATTTAGTTCATTCTATGTCATGTATGGTTTACATCCAAGGGGGTGTATGAGTTGAGAGATCTTGGTAATATGGAAAAGCAGAGTGTAGCAGGTGAAGATTTTGCTAAAATCATCCATGATCTCCATGAAGAGATCAAAATGAATATAGGACATAATCAACAATATAAACAATATGCTAATAAGGAGCGGAGGGAGATACATTTTCAGGTTGGAGACCTTGTATTGGATCACCTTCGGAAGGAAAGATTTCCTAAAGGAGAGTACAACAAACTGAAAATGAAAAAAATAGGACCCAGCAAAGTTCTCAGATGATTTTTGAATAATGCATATGAGATTTCTCTACCTTCAAGCCTTGGCATTTCACCTATTTAATGTGGAAGATCTGTATCCTAATAAGGGAGATGTTGAGGATGATGCAATAGAGATTGAGTCTTCAAATACTGAGAAACAACAAGGTGTTTCATCTTCGCAAGACATCAAATGCATTCTTGATACACAATTGTGGAAGAAGACCCGACAACATGAGTATTTCAGATATTTGGTGAAGTGGAGCAGTCATCCAGTGGAAGATGCTTCTTGGCTCTCCGAATTTGAGCTCTCTCAATTGGGTTATTTTGTTGCCGATCTCATGAGTGGGAGTTCATTAAATTTTTCTTGCCTGGGGAGTTTGATGCAGGACATCACTCTCTTTCTTTCATCTTCATTTTTTGGTTTTGTTTATGTATTTAATTTGGTAGTTATATTTCTGTCTTTGTAAACTTCTTTTTATTCTATTGTGATGCTTGCTGGTCGAATCTCCTAGAGAGGTCTACAATTAGCAATTTTGGGTATTGTAACTGTTGTTGAAACGACAGTTTGGGGGCGTCAAATATTTGTAGGGGAGTGCAAGAGAACAGAGTTTGGTTTGATGCTGGGAGAATAGGGGATTTCCAAGTTTCAAAGGAAATTGATGTTGAAAGGAAAGAGGTGCTCAAAGAACTCGTGGCATTGCTCGATTGAAAGGAAAGTCGAAGACCATTGAACGCTGGTGATGATGAATGTAAACATGCTGATCAATGAGGCCATACATGTTGTGCTTTGTACCGCCCCCATTGTGAATGGAATTGTTTGGTTCAAAGACTAAACTGTTTGTAATCTTGGAGCCATTGAGACTTAGAGATTGCATTTGTTTTTTTGTCTTGTCTACATCTGATAAATTACTAGTTTGTTGCTCTTAACTTAACATCTCTGAGACTTTGATTTGCTCAAATCTATAAGGGACTGCTTGTGTTGACATCTCTCTGAATCTGTTCTACACCATGACCTACAAGACTTTCCATCACCTTCAAAACCACATAGACCTTCATAGTGCACACCATTTTCATGATTTTTTTAAAAGAAACAAACAATGCTTATAAAGCTATAAAAAAGTATTTGGAGTGTTTTTTCATGATTTTAATGTGTTATTGATATGGTTCAAGTCAAGTGGAAAAAGTAAAATACTTGGTGATTTTTCCAAAAATGACAAAAAAAAATGGTAACTTTCCAAGTTTGCAAAATATGGCTTTTGTTGATCCCTCATTTACTCCTCAAAGAACTTAAATTATATACTACTCTCATTAAAAAAATATTCTAAGGTGAATTTAGTGATGGAAGACATGAGGTAGACTTGTATGAGGATGGGTTAATCTATTGTTATTGATGGGTGGTGTTGGTGCACATGTTGTTCATGATCAATAGGGATAGAATTCACAACATATCCCATATCACTTGAAAGAAAATCATATTCTAAGAGTGGAATATAATTGTCCCAAGGCTTCGATGTTAGGTCTTGACGTATAGGATAATTTAGAAATTTGTTGTGGATACTTTAATGAGGGCCTTTTATAGTTTAGGATGAATATACTAGGGTTAATTGAATATTTTAGTTAAATCAAAGAGTTCAAACCCTAATGTGATAATTGGATTTACCATTAGTTAATGCTTAAAAAATTGCAAGATTAAAGAAATAGAAAAATAAAAGGGAGAAGAAAAGGGTTAGAGCTCCTACTTATGAATAAATTATTCAAACTAACACAAATTTTCCACTACATATCACAAAATTGATCTATATTTCATTAGATGAAGTCACAATTAAATATAGATGGTGCAAGCTTCAAAGGAAAATTTTGGATAATGAAAGAGACTTATGAAATACCTAGAAACATGGTGCAAGTCCATAATATATCACAAAATGAAGGAATCTTCAAGTCACTTATGATATTCATATGCACATGATAATTGTTGGATACACATATTTATAGTAATTTGAGATAAAATTCATCTACATGGGAAAAAACCGTTAAGAAAACTAAGCAATAACAACTCTTTATTGTTAGTCCCATACTTATCAACAATTTCTCTCATAATTCAAAATGGAAAATTGATGACATTTCAATAGACGCAAGGCACTGCAATTCAATTACAAATGAATGGTTCATATTAAATCTAAAAATAAATGGTAAAAATTTAAAATAAAAGATTATTCTTTTGACAAAAGAATATATTAGTAGCAAGTATATCTTGGGAATATTCACTTGATACAAAACTAGCCATCAAGATCTATTTCTTAGTTGTTTTGCTCATTATTTGTTTCCTTATCCTTTTCATCTTCTCTTCTTCGGTAATCTTTGTAGGCTGCTAGTGCCTTTACCATGGCATCTCAATCTTTCTCTTGCATGAACTTCCATCTAAATCTTTGGAATCCAAAGGCTGACATGACTTTATTGTAATTGGCACTTCACTGAGCTCTTGTCCTTTTATACTTTTTATTGCCTCATCATCATCTTATCAATGCCCTCCATATTAAGATATTTATCCTATTGATATAGTTTATTCAATGTAAGATTTATGAGATTAGCCAAGAAATCATAAAAAAAATTCACCTTGTCGGAGAGAACCATTAGGCATGTCACCCCTTCAATTAAATCAATCTCCTTAAACTTGAATTCTTATAGATTACTATTTAACCTTTTCATCTCTTCTTTGCATCTAGCGATCAATTTCCCTCTCATTTGAGTAATTTGATCCATCACTTGAGTTAATGAATGGATTGATTATCCATTATTTCTCCTTGATGAGTGTTTGATCATCTAGTTGCTCAATTTCTAGGAGTCTAGGGAGTTTGATCTTGTTTTTTTCTTTCCTACGATCACATTTTCCAATTATCTTTTGGATCTTCCCTTGTAGGATTATGGCAGAGTCCTAGGAGTTAATGGAAAGCTTAAGTTCTTATCCTTCCTATACCATCTTATTGACCCACTCTTCTATTGCATAGGATATGTTCTTTATTTTATCCAAGGAGGAGGCATTTACTTGCATTATCAACAACAGAAAAGTATAGGTTCCATCTACTTGCCTTTATGGTCCCACAAGTTGTTTGATGTAATCTTGTAGTTCCTCAATTTTCTTCTTCAGTTCTTGCTTTTTCTAATTATCTTTTTGCATTCGGCTAGTTTCCATAGCAACTCTAGATTAGAGTTCTAGGACCTCTTGCTCCCTTGTAGCATGTTCTAGATTTACTATGGGTACTTGATATGTAGTTAAGCTCATATCTTCACAATTTTTATCTACTAAAGGGGTAGTAGTTTGTGCAATTCTAGACCTAGTCGCATCCCTTGTAATAGATGATTTTACTTTGGCCTTCCTTTTGGACTTTGGAGTGCTAATTTAGTCAAGAATTTTCTTGAAATCAACAAGAAAAAAACTCAATTGAGACTTCTTCCTCTGCTCTTTTACTTCTAACCAAGTAGGTGCAATTTTCATTTGGTAGCCTTCTCCTTGTATTTGTCATTTTGTGTCCTATTGTACTACTTGTAGCTCACTTCCTTGTTGCTTTGTTTCCAATTTCTCAACCCTTGTACTAGGTGTCTTCCCTTGTTTTGTATCAACTTCTTGAGACGAAGTTTCAATATTTCTCTTGAGGAATGTCCTTTTTTATTTCTTGTTGAATTGTATCAGATTGATGTTGCTATTAGTCTTTAGAATCAACTACACCTTATTCATTGGATTTGTTTCTTTATTCAACTCCTCAATAATAGATAATGTAAATAATGGGGTCATCCTCATTGGCAATCTCTTCCATCATTATTTGGAAAGAGATGTTATTTCCTTCCTCTTCTGGTTGAGGGGCTTCAAGAGTGATGTCCTCATCTAAATCAATAGTATTCTTACGCTCCTCCAAGTTTTTGGGACATGGAAAATAGGGGACGATAGAATGTGTTCCAGATATGGGGATGCTTTTGGGCCATTTTTTAGGGGATGATAGGGGACGCCTATTAAAAATAGGAATTTTTAAAAAAAATATAGAAATTTCAAATATTCATATCATAACATTGATAAAGCATTCATCATAGACATTATAGAAGCTTAATACATAATATTAGACTTGAATTGATATTCCACATGTGAATTGGCGAACAATTCAGACTACAATTCATAATAATTAATGGTTGATTACACAAGGGACTGTCGATGTGTAATCTGAAAACATATATAGAACTTAAGATTATCATGCATAACAAATAAAGATCAATTTGAAGGAAGTGTGCCTCTCCTATCTTGATGAGTACTTTTTGTTTCAAAACCAAAACATTCATAATAACTTAGATATACAATACATTTCTTAAAGGACAAGTTTTAGGAATTATCATTAACACTTCTAACAAAGGAATTTTCTTGTTTCTATCAACTTTCTCTTCAACATATTTCAAATTTTATTCAATACATTTAGACTTTAAAGCATTGTTACCCTAAACTTTCTAACATTAAGTTACATACAACTTTAAAGATTGCATTTGAAATTTATGTCAATGTTAATAATATAGGTTTATGATACCTAAAATCCTATATACTCTTTGAAATATTTTCAAGTTAAAAACTCTCCAAATTTTAGTAGACACCAACAATAATTCAAGTTTTAAATCATATCTATAGCAACCCAAGCAATGTTAACCATGCATGAGCAACATTAAATGCTTGGGAAATAATTATGTGCATCTTTAGGATGAGGATGAGAGAGCTTAAAAATCTCATTGACTATCTAGGAACCTTTGAAGATGAAATCATTGACACCATCCATAAACATATGTATGCTCTTATAGCAATTCTTCTCTAAAGTTTATAATTGGAATCAGTTCACTTCCATTGGTCCACACAAAAAAATGGGGAATTTAAAAGAAGACTAAATTTGTATAGTACAACTTGTCTTGTTTTTCACACAAATCGGTTATTTTCTTCTTATTTACAATGTTTATAGCCCAATGAAATAAAAAGTGGGCATGAATTGTTCTTACCAAAAAATGTGACTTTTTTAAAATGCAAGTGAAATTGTTGTTGGGGTATAGGGGACAACTAGTTGTCCCCAAGATGATAGAGGACACCTAGATGTCCCTTGGCCATCCTAGGGACGACTAGCTATCCCTTGCCATCCTTTGTCAATTTTGGAATGCTTCAAGGATGTTTCCTTTTTTAGCACTTATTGTGGATGGGGTGGGGATGTTTCCTAGGCATCCTCGAGCCCCCAAAATGTCCCTTTTAGGGTACAGGGGTACCATGACAAGGGACGTGTCCTCAAGGAGCATTGTGATATTCTCTTTACTAGTTACCTCCCCTTAAGCCTCTTTTCTTTCCTCTCATTATTCACCTATTTGGATGGTGGTAGACAATGAGGGGGAGATAAAATTTGTATTTCCTTTACTAGTGATTGTGCTGGTGTCACCAACACTAGTTGATCTTGTGGTGGAATGAAGATTTTTGATGTTGTTACAATAGGGATTTCTTGAATTAGAGGAGTGAAGGATGAGGAGTGAAGGATGATGGCACACCAATAATATTTACCTCTAGAGTTTTAAGTATATCACTAGCCATTACCTGTGAGTTGCCTTTAGATATGGAGATTGTTTCTCCAATCCTCCTTTTCTGAACTTGCACATCCTCTTCCTCTTCTAAGGAACACCCCTTTTGTAAGAGTGACATCTTGTGATCTTAGTAACTTTATACACCAGTCTAACCTATGGATACTATTATCTAATATGCTCTTGATAAGGGCTTGGATGTTTGACTCTTTAGGTTCAACCCATTGTGGCTTTGGAATCGGTGCATCATTGATTTTTAGCATCTCATAGGTCATGTGTAGGATGAATTCATCATCCTTGACTTGGTCTGGCACCTTATATGTAGATAAGTAGGAGGTACCTTATATGTATTGAATAATTTTGTTTGAGTTATTATCATTCTGAAATAACTTCTATTTTTGACTCTTTGTCATCATTGTAGTATGACCAAAAATCCTCCAGATGAGGAATATGCTTGAAGCTAAAGGCTATTCACTTCTCCTTCTTGCCAAAGGGGTCAAAACTGGGCCAAGTTTCATACGAACAGAGCTTATATAGTTGCAACTCCATATTTGAATCTTTTGTATAGGCTAAAGTTGCACATGTGTAATTACCTAAGACAATGGGGAATTGCACCCCAGTTTTGTGTTTGGACTCAAAGTGGGCATGAGTATCCACTAATTGTCTCAATACTTTGAGAAAAATTATTTTGTTTGTTGGATACCCAAGCAACTTATATGGAGCACTAGTGAATCCCTCCAATCTAATATAATAAAACCTTGGGAACTAGTTGAACCATTTCCCAAGCTTGCTAATTTCAAATTTAACAACATCTGACATGTTCCTAGCCATGTATCCTTCCAAAAATCTCACTGACAACATGGAAAATGTTGTTAGGGTTAGAAAGGTAGATATCTAACAATTAAATGCAGATTTAATTAATAAACAGAGAAACTAAAACACACATAGAATAAATTATAACACAGAGAATTTAACGTGGTTCACCCAATTTGGGCTACATCCCCCAAACTGCATCCATCCAATGATTTTATTATCCAGTGCAAAGACCTATTACAATCTTGTGAATAATCGCATTTTTCATCATATTGTAACCCACATCCGAACCCCTTTTTAACAAGCTTAGAAGCTTCCAGATTAGGGTTCTACAAAGTTGGTTTTTTCCTTTTTTGGTGACGATGTGAAAAAGTAGGAGGAAATTTTTTCTCGGGAGCTACAACCCCCGAACCCCCGCTCGGGGCCCGACCCGACCCTGGACCCCAGCAAGGATACATGTCAGGGTGTATAGTATGGCATGATCAGTCACCACATACCAACAATCTCCCACTTGGAGAGTGACTAGGCTCCACACCAACATAATCTCCCACTTGGAGATTGATCCTAGATGACACTACTGCACTTACAGCTCCCACTGGAAATAAGTACCTTGGACCCTACTGCTTTGTTATACTTGAATTCAACCTTGAAGGCCAACCGAAGCTGAAGAGGAGCTCAGCTTCTCCCTTGTCACCACCTTCGTAAACATATCTGTTGGATTGGAATTTGTATGTATCTTGTCCAGCTTGACCTGTCCATCCTCCAAGACCAACCGAATGAAATGATATCTCAACTGTATGTGTTGTGTTTTAGAATGCAAGGCCAAATTATTTGCAAGATGTATAACACTTTGGTTGTCTATAAACAAGTAATTTCCAGCCTGTTGTTTACCCAACTCGTCCATGAAAAGTTGCAGCCATATCATCTCCTTTGCTGCCTCTGTTGCAGCAACATACTCTGCCTCTGTGGTGGATAAAGCAACCACCTTTTGCAATTGAGAAATCCAACTCATTGTTGTCCCACCAACTATAAATACATAGCCTGTGGTACTCCGCTTGGTATCTATATCCCTTGCCAAATCTGAGAATCCATTTTATCGCATTCCAATGCTCAACTCCGGGATGACTCAAATACTTGCTAACAACTCCTACGACATGTGCAATATCTGGTCTTATGCATACCATGGCGTACATTAAACTGCCTACAGCTGAAGCATATGGTACCTTGGACATTTTTTCTTCCTCCTCTTGTGTCTTTGGACACATATCCTTAGTCAATTTAACATGACTAGGCAAAGGTGTGCTGACAACTTTTGGATTTTCCATATGAAATCTCTGCAACACCTTTTCAACATAATTAGCCTGGGATAAAAAAAATTATGTTTTTCCTATCTCTACAATTTTCATAGTAGGGATTTATTTTGCTGCCCCCAAATCCTTCATAGAAAAAGATTTTGCTAACTGTTGTTTTAGCTCACTTATGTGATCCATGTTAGACCCAACTACAAGCATGTCGTCAACATATAAACATAAAATAATGTAGCTGCCATTATCCAACCTCTTAAAATAAACACAATGGTCAATTACACCTGTAGCCTTGCTTAGTATAAAACTATCAAATTTCAAAGTACATTGCCAAGGTGCTTGCTTCAAGCCATATAAACTTTTCTTCAATCCCACACTAGTTTCTCCTTACCTTTGACCTCAAATTTGTGGTTGTTCCATATATACTTCCTCTTCCAAATCACCATGGAGAAAGGTTGTTTTAACATCAAGTCGTTCTAAATGCAAATCTTCATCAGCCACAATACTTAAAACAATACGCATAGAAGTCATTTTAACAACTAGAGAAAAAATCTCATCAAAATCAATACCCTTTTTCTGTGCAAATCCCTTTACAACTAATCTAGCTTTAAATATCTTCTTACCTCCATCCTCCTCTTTCATCCTATAAAACTATTTGTTTGGTAAAGCCTTTTTACCTGCAGACAACTTGCATAATTCCCAAGTCTGATTTTTTAGCAAGGAGTCCATTTCTTCTTCCATGCTCCCACTAAACCTTGGTATCCACTTGCATAGTTTCATCATAATATTCCGGTTCACCAGCATCAGTTAACAAAATAGTATACAAAGAGGGAGAGAATATTTTTGGAGGTCTACTTATCCTTGAAGATCATCTAACATTCACAGGAGTTTGTGGTATTTGTTGTTGCTGTTGTTGCCCAGCATGAGGAACCACTAAAACATCATTGTTTGGAATATCATCCAACACTACATAATCATTTTCTTTCTTCTCATGCTACAACAACAGATCTTTGTACAAAACTTTCTCATTGAATATGACATCCCTACTTCTCACAATTTTTGATTTTCAAAATCCCAAAGCCTATAACCAAATTCATCAATGCCATATCCAAACAACAAATAAACATTTATTTGATTTTGTTAATCAAGCTTGGTTCTATTTTCGTAATCTACATGCAAATGCTTCACAACCAAAGGTTTTGAGAAAAGAATAACTCACCTTCTTACCATTCTATGCTTCCTCTAGAATACCACAACCCAAAGGATTAGAGGGACTCTATTAATTAAATAAACAACAGTGTTTATAGTCTCTGCCCATATTTTAAAGGCCAACATGCAATCTCATAGTCCTTGCACACCCATTATTGTTCTATTCATGCTTTAGCCTCTCCATTTTCCCCGTGGAGTCCTTGGAACCATTTTCTGCCTACGATACCATTAGAGGAACAATAATCTTCAAACTCTTTGTCGCTAAATACTCACCACCATTATCAGATCTGAGACATTTTACTTTTTACTTGTCTCATTCTCAACCAAGCTTCTCCATTTTTTAAATTTTTTAAATACATTAGATTTCTGCTTAAGGAAATAAATCCATACCTTCCTAGTTGCATCATCAATGAATATAACATAATACAGAGAGTAAGAGAAGATACCTGAAGCTGGTCCCCATACATCCGTATGCACAAGCTCCAATTTCTCATCTTTCTTTTGCTTCCCATCCTTGAGAAAACTTACTCTCTTTTATTTTCCATACACACAACTTTCACAGAAATCCATATTAACACATTTTAGACTGGTAAAACATTATTTGAATGAAGTAATTTCATACCTTTTGCACTCATATGGTCTATTATGCCATAGTGCTGATTCAGAGTCCACAACAATTGTATGATCTTCTACCTGCTTGAACTGCAGCAACTGTTCCTGAACATTGACCCTTTTCCATAATAATTAAAGTAGAAGGAACAGTATGACCTGTACAAAGATATAAGGTGCCTACTTTCACACCTTTTCAATACCACTAAGGCACCCTTTGTGACCTTCCAATTTTTATCACTAAATTTAACAACACAACCTTCATCATCTAGTTGCCCTGCTGAAATTAAATTTCTGCTTAACTTTGGAATATTCCTTACCTCATGTAGTAACCAATGATTCCCATTCTGCAACTTAATCTTGATTCTTCCCTTTCCAACAATCTGACAGGGTTCGTTATCTCCTAAATAAACCAGCCCAAAATCCCCTTGGACATAATCAAGAAAATAAATTCTATGGGGAGTAGCATGAAATGAAGCCCTTGAATCTAACACCCAAGAATCATCAACATTATCAAGGGAGATAATCAAAGCATCCTCATTAGATTTATTACTTACCACATTTGCCTCTTTACTTCCTTCTTTTTTGTCTCCTTTATTTTTCCAAGACTAAAAATCTTTCTTTAAATGACCCGGCTTACCACAGTACCAACAACCCCTCTTGTCTCTAGATTGGGATGTTTTGTCCTTTGATTTTCCTCATGACTTCCCACGATTTCCGGAATTGTTTCCTCTCTCCTTTGTTTTGCCCCTACTTTCTGCATTCAAAACACTGCCTGATGTGGATGTTCCACCTGAGCTTTTCCTACGAATTTCCTCGCTCGGAATAACACCAACAACATCATCAAATTTCAATGTATTCGAACTAGAAACAGAATTGTAACAACCATTACCAAGCTATTCCAGCTTTCAGGCAAAGAACATAGAATCAAAAGAGCCCTAACTTCTTCATCAAAGTTTACTTTTATAGAAGTTAATTGGCTGGTGACCATATTAAACTCATTCAAATGATTAGTAACTGACCCACCTTCTACCATTTTCATATTAAATAAATACTTCATAAGAAATACCTTATTCAAAGCAGAAGGCTTTTCATATAACTTCGCCAGGGTTTCCATCAACTCTTGAGTTGTCTTTGCTGTTGTAATATTGAATGCCACCAATTGTGCCAGGCATAAACGAATACTACCAAGAGCCTTTCTATCCAAAATATCCCAGTCCTCATCAGACATTGCTGCAGGTTTCTTGGTTTTCCCTTCCAATGGTTGCCATAAATCCTTCTGATAGAGGTAGTCCTCCATCTACATCTTCCATAACTGATAGTTCTGCCCATTAAACTTCTCAACCTTCTTACCCTTGTCTACCATTACTCCCACTCAACCGTGAGACCTTCCTACAGACAATAATCAAAACACAACCTGCTCTGATACCACTTGTTAGGGTTAGAAAGGCAGATATCTAACAATTAAATGCAGATTTAATTAATAAATAGAGAAACTAAAACACACACAAAATAAATTATAACATAGAGAATTTAACGTGGTTCACCCAATCCGGGCTACATCCACCAAACTGCAACCATCCAATGATTTATTATCCAGTACAAAAACCTATTACAATCTTGCGAATAATCACGTTTTTCATCATACTGTAACCCACATCCGAACCCATTTTTAACAAGCTTAGAAGCTTCCAGATTAGGGTTCTACAAAGTTGGTTTTTTCCTTTTTCAGTGACGACACGAAAAAGTAGGAGGAAAATTTTTCTTGGGGGCTGCCGCCCCTGAAGCCCTGCCCAGGGCTCAGCCTGACCTCGAGCCTCGGCAAGGATACATGCCAAGGTGTACAGTATGGCATGATCAACCACCACATACCAACAAATGCATCATTGACTCTTTTATAATGCATAATTGATTGCTTATACTCTACATGTGGGTAGTGGTCATATACTAAGGCTTGCATAGTCCTTAGGCAAATTACACCTTTGTGCTCTAAACTTGGGAATGTGAAATTTCTTGCTAGTGTACACCAAATATGAGGGCATGTAGAAAGAACTCTTAGTTCCAATATTGGTCAACTGGGCATGTAAATTGTCACTAATGATTTTGGCCAAGTGTAGCATTATACCACCATTCAAAATTATGGTTATGTATATGTACATCCATGGTTCAAAAGTTACCACTATTGGAAATCCCATTACTTTTCTTAGTAAGGTGTTGATGTCTTCGATCTCTTGTTAGAAATCACTTCTATATAGGGTTTTAGGAATTTTGGAGGTTGTGGCCTTTTAATGCTCCATCCATCTAGAGTTCATGTGCTTGTGGCATGCCTCTACATCCTCTTCATAGGTTTTTTGGGTATTTTTTCATGTTGATCATTCCAACTTCTTTGTAAAATGTTATGTTAAATGTATCTCAAATGACATCTACTATTAGGCTAGCTACAATTCACTTATCTTCAATGACCATCCTTCTATTTTGGCCATAATGTTGGGTGCATTCCATTACTAGTTTTGGACACTCTAATGATGTTGGAAAGGTAGTTGCCTTGTCCCATCCATTTTTCATTATTTTATGGGCCCTATTCATGGTATTTGCACTAGTCATTCTTTGATTGAATTATGTCAAGTTGATGTTCCCTAAGTCAATGTTGGTAATGTTTTCCCCTATTGTGGTAATTTTCGACTTTGGTTGTACTTCTTTGAATTGTATTTCATGGCTTTTTCTCGAGTTGTCATTCATACCTATGATCATCGATTAAACTAAATTAGTTTTGATTGGGATGTAGGGCTTTTAAACCTAGAAACTAGGGTTTTCAAACTCTCCATTGGAATTCTTGTGAATTCCTTACGAAATTACTTGAGATTCTGAGTTTATTGTTAGATTCTATAAGAAATTTACCCTCACAAATATTTCCTATAGTATTTTCTATGGTTAATGGTCAACCCACAATGCTGTGTCCCACTTTTTGGCCAAGTTGGACATTAATATCAACATTTTTTTTTTTACAAAATTTCATTTTATAATACCTATAACAACTAAACCATTAATAATTTGGAGATGATGTGAACTAGTGACTTGTGAGGATTTGTGTGTAGATTCTAAATATATTTAATATATATATATATATATATATAAAGAATTATGAATTTTTATGTAACTTTTAATAACTTATTTTTTATAGTAAACAACATTTTAAAAAAGTGATGTTTATGTCATCATTCATAACTTTTTTATTGAAAGTATAAAATTATAATTTTTAAAATATAAATTTTTAATATATCAATATCTAGTGCATGGATATTTTTCATAATTTTTTAAATTAATTTTTGAAGTCAAATAAATTATAATCAAGACATAGGTGTATGTCATCACACATAACTTGTTTTTTATGTATTTATTTTTTTATGAAACAAGAACATCAATACCTAGTGCACACATTTTAAAAAAAAAAAAATTCTTTATTTTTATATTTTTTCGCATGTGTGAAATAAATACCTTGATGTTCAATGAAAAAACAACATTCACAAAAAATAAAATATAAATATAATAATAAAACTAAAAATATTTCAAATTATACTTTTTGGAAAGCTTATAATAAGAGCTACATACATACAAAAGATAATTTCTAAATGACTTTGTTTAATCCCTCAAAATAAAAAGAAAACACATTTTTTTACCAACATTTTGATAGGTGTGAAAGAGACTCCATTGTGGGTATGTTTTAAGATTAGAGGGGTTCTATCCAAGGGGGTTTGATTTAAGGGGCTCTTATCTAACCTTCTTCAATTAAAACCCTTTAGATGGAATCCCTCAAGGCTTAAATTATTAGTTTTTCTAAATATGTGATTTCAAGAAAAAATTAGGATGTCGTAAGTTTGGGACCCATTATTGTGGGATGACCCTTAAACAAGGCATTTTGTTTTTGGTTCAAGCTATGGTTTTCCTCCTTATCGTTTTTCCTTTTAATTTGTTTTATAATAGAAAGGATAAATTGAATAAAAGTGTTTAGGGCACACACTTGATATTTTAAATCCTAATAACTATAACTTAATTCCTTTTGGTGTTTTGATTTGAATATTAGTTGCTTAGGTGGATGCAACTTCAATTTTGGTTGTAGTATACTCTTTTTTCACTTTTTTCTTGATAATGTCTTTTACTTTTCAACAACTATGAGCTTATACTTATGCTAATATCATGCATTTATTGCTTAAGGGAGTAGATAATTTATTAATGCTTATGTAGATGCATCTAGATGATAAGTATTTTATCTTTTGGAACATCTTATATGTGATTGAGATAGCGCATGGGATTTTCTTCATTATCTTTGTAATTATCCGGTTGGGAGTTGAGTTTCCACAATTGTAGAATATTAGGGATTTTAAACCTATAAACTAGGGTTTTCAAACTCTTCATTAAAATTATTGTGAATTCCTTATGAAATTACTTGGGATTCTGAGTTTATTTTTAGATTCTATATGATATTCACCCTCCCAAAGATTTCCTATAGCATTTTCTATGGTTAAACAGGGCATTGTTGTTTTTGGTTCAAGCTATGGTTTTCCTCATCATTTTTCCTTTTACTTCGTTTTATAATATAAAGGAAAAATTGAATAAAAGTGTTTAGGGCACACACTTGATATTTGAAATCCTAATAACTATAGTACTTCCCTTTGGTGTTTTGATCTGGATATTAGTTGCTTAGGTGGATGCAACTTCAATCTTGGTTGCGATATGCTCTTTTTCGCCTTTTGCTTGACAATGCTTGACAATGTCTTTTAATTTTCAACATTTATGAGCTTATATTTAAGCTAATATCATGCGTTTATTGCTTAAGGGAGTAGATAATTCATTAATGATTTTGTAGATGCATCCAAATGATAAGTCTTTTATCTTTGCAACATCTTATATGAAATTGAGATAGCGCATGGGATTTTCTTATTATCTTAGTATTTATCCTATTGGGAGTTGAGTTTCCACAATTGCAAGGTTTTAGGTTTGAATTTGATTTGTGATAAAATGTAACATACTAACTCATACAACACAGTAATTACTTTGGTTTTTACCACAAAAATAAATAAAAACATTACCTTAAAAATAAGAATGTAATTTTTTTTTTCAAACATCTTTATTGCACATTTCAAATATAAAAAGTATAAAACAACTTTTGAAACTGAAATATAATTATATTTCAACTTGAAAATTAAATAAATCTTTTCAATTACAATTCATACATGATAAACTATCAAGTATACAAATTTACAAATTACAATACAGTTTTAAGATCAGGTCTTCCATATCTGTACTATGCTTCTATTTCACAAGCCTCAAGGTTGTCATCTACAAGAGGGGGAGCATCACCCAAGTGCTTTAACTCCATTTGATCCCTCGCACACCTTCCAAATGGAAGTAGTCTTACCCTTCACGAAGAGTATAGAATAAAGAACCCACAAGTATGCCATCTAAGTCTCTAGTGTTGTGTCCTACATAACCAATCAACCATAAAAATTTAGACTTCTCTAAGTATGACCAATCTAACTAGATATGCAATCTAGATAATGGTGAATCGACTAATTCTTGAGTAGAGACTTGAATTACTTTGGAAAAAGTTTTTAAAAACATTTCAATCACTTCCTTAAGAAGTGGAGTCGTGTGTGTTCATACACCTCTAACTTGACTTGGAAATCACCTTGACCTAAGGTTTAACTCAAACTGACTGTTTGGCCAACTGGTTTGACTTTTCATAAAGTTAATCATAATGTAATGACTCATTAAGTTGGTAAACAACTAGGTTGGTTATGCTTTTTTGAATTTGAAGACACATGTTACGTTCTCATAACATCTTGGGACTTAGCAATTGCCACTTGTTCAAGTCCTTAAATCAAACCATGAGAGTAAACTACTCTCTTATTTATATGCACTTTTGGTTAATAATGATGACACAATATCATCAACTCAAGACACTTGGCCTCATCTTTAAGGTAATGAATACATGGCAAATAAGTATAGTAATTTAATATTAACATAAATAGAAGATCACTTCTTCTTAAATAATGTTTCATACTTTTCACTGTTCTACCTTATGGTTCCATTCTTAGAGAACACCATAACAATTCTAGTTAATTATGATATCAAATATTGTCTTATTTTATTAAAGGTAAACTATGTACGCCAAGATACATGTTAAGATATATGCAACTCACCAATTTAATAAAATAACTCAAGTAAAATGCATGACATGAAGAGGCAACATGATGCAAACAAAATTTTTCACATGCTCGTCAATACACACACAATAATATCCAAATAGAAACTCACTCAACAAAGTCCATAATGCATCATGCAAATGAAAGCATGCCTATACCTAAAAGTGTGATGTGAAGGAAGTGTGTGATGCAATTAAATATCACCACTTGGCACAAACAATAATAATTTTGTACCTACTTTGTGATGCATACATACATGTATTAATAGACCAATTAAAGGGTGTTAACTTAGCATAGCGACATCACCATGACATAAAAGTTGGTGAGTATGACTCTCAACTTGGAGACACATTCCATTATATTGTTAGCTTGCAATCTTGGTAAACAAAATTAGATTGAAAGCACAATGTGAAGGACTCTCATGATGCAGTTTGACACATGGAATGCCATCAAGGTTCTAAAGTCAAAGCATGATTTCAACTACGCAACCTTAAGAAATAAAGAAGGTGTAGGCAATTCTAAGCTAGTAGGAACAAGGGGTAGTCAAATAATGATGCATAGGGGATGAAACTACAAACTTAAGTGAAACAACCTAGACAATAGGTCACCATTAAAATAGAAGGCTAAAGCAACAAGGCACATAGAAGACCATAACACACAAGGACTAGGGTTTTAGCAAAAGGATTAAGAGGAGAAAACTATTATGAACCAAATTGACTAAAACCCTAAGGATCTCCATAGCAAAAAAATTGGAACTTTCCAACACGCTCATCTTGATTTATGTTGTTTGAATGCGTACAAGGATAGACAATGTTCGCAAACACCTCTAGGGAATTTGTTGGATTGTGAGGATCAATTTCTCCTTGATTAGATTCTTAGTATATCAATTTTATGTCTTAGTGAAAAATATTTGAGGACAAGAAGCTACTTGTGATTGGTTAAATCTAGATATATTTACAATTAAGAGGCAAACACTCTTTATAGATTTTATAATGACAAGCTTTAGAAAGAAAGCTAGATGTTTCTAAATCTACACTGAAGCAAAACTAAACAAAAGAATAGAAATAATCTAATCAACTAAATTATAATATTGAGCATTAAAACTTAGTGAATATTAATTTAGTACCCTCCCTTAATGCTCAATCTATCAACTACACCAAGGTGCCCCCTGAATTTGACAAACTTATTTGGGCTTAAAGACTTGGTGAGAATATCAGTAGTTTGATCCTTTGTCAGAACATGCTACAATACTACTGATCCATCTTCGACAAGATGGCGGATGAAATGACAATGAAGTTCAATATGCTTTGTCCTTTCATGGAAGATTGGATTTTTGGCGAGTTTCAACACCCCTTGATTGTCACAGTACAAGGGAGAAGGCCCTGCTTGAGACATTTGCATGTCAGAAAAGCACCCTTTGAAGCCAAACCGCCTCACAAGTTGCTTTAACAGTTCCCTGATATTCAACTTTAGCTGAGGAAAGAGCCACTGCCTGTTGCTTCTTGCCGGTCCATGTAACTACACCTATACCCAAACTGAATACATACCCTGAAGTAGTCTTTTTGTCATCAACAAAACCTACCCAATCTGAGTCTGTATAGCCAATCAACTTAGGATCTTTGCACTTTCCATACATAATGCCAAAGTAAAAATTTCCTTTCACATATTGTAGCACACGCTTCATTGCAAAACTAAGATTAGGTCTAGTAGTAGTGAGATATATGAGGTTGCCTTCTACTTGCTTAAATGCAGATTCATTTTGCACAGGTGAATATAATTTTGTTAAAAGTTTGAGCCCTTTCTCAATAGGTGTAGATGCAGGCTTACAATCATTCATTCTGAACTTATCAAGAAGACTGTGAGCACACTTTGACTGAGAAATAAAGATGCCATCAGTTGTCTACCAAACCTCAACACCGATACAATAATGAAGAAGTCCCAAATCTATCATGTAAAATGATTGACTGAGATTATGTTTTATCTCCTCAATCAAATGTTCTAAGCTACTAGTAATGATAAGGTCATCAACATAGACACAAGCACAAGAATATCATCACCAGATTAGTTGACATACAAATTTGAATAAGAAGGGCTCCTCTGAAAACCATGATCAACAAGGTACTTATCAATTTTCATGTACCATGCCCATGGAGCCTATTTAAGGCCATAAAGTGCTTTCACAAGCCTGTAGACCTAGTGTTCTTTACCAAAAAGCTTGAAACCAGGAGGTTGCATCATGTAGACCTCTTCTTGTAGATCATCATTAAGAAACACTCTTGACATCCATTTGATGGACTTTCCATCCAAATTGGGCTATTGTAGTGAGGACAAGCGGAATAGTACTCGTTTTGTCTCTAGGAGCAAAAGTATCCTCATAATCAATGCCCTCTGTCTGTGAGAACCCTTTAGCTATTAACTGAGCCTTGTACTTAGCAAGGGTCCTGTCAACCTTGTACTTAACTTTATACACCCATTTGCAGTCAATGGGCTTCTTCTTAGGTGGAAAATAAAAAAGGACCCAAGTGTTATTCTTCAAAAGGCTATTATGTTCAGCTTCCATATAAGCCTATTCCCACTTAGGTACACCTTTAGCCTTAGAATAGGTTTGAGGCTCAAAGATGCTGTGAATATTAGCCATGAGAGAAAAATTAACAATATTTTGTTGCTTGCTCTTTTTTTGAGCAGTTCTACCCTCAAGTAATTCATCATTACGAAGATCACTTATGGTTTTAGCATACCATTTTGGATAGAGAGTAGAAGTACCAATATTTGAAATAGGAGGAGCAACATCACTAGAGTGGCTGGAACAACATCGGCTAGATTAGGATCCAGATTATCCTGAGGAGGGGCGGGTGTTGGAATATTCTGCTAAGGTGCCTACACAATTGCAGAATCCCTCCCATTAGGTGGAGCTAGGGGAAGACAAACACCCAAATCAGAAGCTTGCATTGACTGATCCTCATGGCTCATAGAAGTAGAAGATGGAAAGAAAGGCTCAGTAGTTTCATCAACCATAACATCATGAATAAAGATGAGACGAGATGTATCTACATCAATCAGTCTATATGCCTTATGATTCTCACTATAACCAGACATGAGTTTTTGGCTTTTGGAATCCATCTTAGTACGCTTGGCATCTGGAATCCACACATGAGCAGTAGAGCCAAAAAAATTTAGATGGATGACCTTAGGCTTGCATCGAGACTAGGATTCTTCAAGAGTCATCTTCTTAACTGCATGATTAGGAGACTAGTTCAGAAGATAGACTACAGTATAAACTGCTTCAGCCCAGTATTTTCTAGGAACATTTCTATGCTCTAGGATAGAGCAAGCCATTTTAGTAATGATGCAATTCCTACGTTCAATGACACCATTCTGCTGAGGGGTGTAGGGTGTGGTAAGTTGGCACTTAATGCCATGTATAACACAAAAACTGGAGAAGTCATTAGAACAAAACTCCCCCCATTATCAAACCTAGCAGTGACTATAGGAAAGCCTGACTCTTTCTCAACTAAGGCCTTAAATTGCTAAAATATACCAAAAACCTCTGATTTATATTTAAGAAAATACACCCACATTCTTCTACTAAAATTATCAACAAATAACAAAAAATACCTACAACCGGTAACGAAAGGAGTGTTCATTGGGCCATAAATTAGTGTGAACCAATTGTAATACCTCGGAAGCTCACCATGAGTCACCATCTGAGAATGGAGTCTAATGCTACTTTCCAGCCTGAAAAGCCTCACATACTCCATGATTTCGAGTCTAAATTGTAGGTAGGCCACTGACTAGATCATCTCGAGTTAGTTGAGATAGATATTGAATGTTTAGGTGCCCATAACGCTGATGCCAAAGGTTGCTAATGGAAGTACTCTTGGCTACCATAGTGTGCCCTTGAGAATCACTAGAATCAACAAGTCTATATAGACCATGATCCTCAAGTCCCTGAACAAATGTAGTGTGAGTTTCTTTGTCAACAATGCTGCATGTACGCATGTTGAAAAAAATATCTAGTTAAGGAGAGCGAGTCATGATTTGACTAACAAAAATTAAATTAAGCTCCATGCTAGGTACAAAGTATACATCAAGAAATATTAAATTTCTCCCTCTAGAAAGAATTTGTGTGTTACCCTTTCCGACAACAGTATACTCCTCGCCTCTCCCAAACATAATAGAATCTCTGAATGGCGTGTACTCAATGAACCAATCTCGATGATGAGTGAAGTGTTGAGATGCACCTAAATCAATGTACCAGGTATAGGATTTAATAGGATCTGTTGGACTCTTGGCCATAAAGGCATAGAACATAGACTCCTTCTGCTCAGTGTGTTCTGCAACATGGGCTTTAGGTTTCGACTCTCCTTGCTTATTATATTCAGAAGCCAAGCATTTTTGGCAATCGTTCTTCATGTGACCATACTTATGGCAATAGTTGCACTGAAAATTCTTCTTCTTGGAAGAATCTTGAGATTGTGCTTGACTGGTCCACTGAGAGGGTTGATTCTTGCCCTTATTCTTTTGAATGTCTTAGCAAGAAATGCTTGCTTTGTGGAGGATGAACTAGCACCGCTACCGAACTATTTTTTCCAACGATCTTGCTGCAAAAGTATGGTAAAAAGATCTGAAAACTTCAAATCAACACTAGCTGAGGTAATGTTGAGTGTCTTAATAAAGTGTTGATAAGATTTTGGCAGACTCTTCAGAGTGATGACTACCATATCTTCCTCCTCCATTTTTTGACCAATAGCCTTGAGCTGATCATGAATGTTCTTGATTTTTGTCAAGTGCACATGTAGAGTTGTCTTCTCATCCATCATGATGGAGAACAACATGTTTTTCAGAAAGAATGCATAGCTCTTGTCGAATGTTTCATGAACATCTTTCAAACACTGGAGGCAACTGATCATCAGTAACTGATAATTTAATAAGCATCATGACTTCCTGATTTTGCTCATCAAATTTTTCCTAATCTTTATTTTCCGTTGTAGGATGTGTAGTATTACCGATAACAATCTAGTCCAGGCACTGATATTCAAATATTGTCATCATACATTGCTTCCAGGTGTTGTTGTTGCGGCCATTGAACTTCTGACTGCCCTCCAGCATAATGTGAGACAAAGAATCCATTTTGCACGGACTAATTCTAAAAAAAAAGAGGTACACAAAGCCTGGAACTCAAAAATTTGACAGGCACAAGACCCGAGGTTTCTTGAATGTGGAGATAAGGACATAATAGCTGGCAAAAAGAGAATAATCCATGATTCAAAGAAAAATGTGAAAAAGATCCTAAAAAATTCATCACTATTCTTTAGTAAAACCCTAGCATAGGATCTCAAGATATGTAGAAATGAGGCCAAAGATAATGAAATCTGCAGAACCAAAGTCGCGGCCAAAAAAATTCACGAAATGCATAGAGGTTGCATGAAATAGCGACCAAAAAAAGCCCAGAAAAAACCCTTGTTGTGCGCTTGCAGATAGAAGAAAATCATGCCTAGAGAAATGACGACCAACTCCAAAAAATCATGCAGCTGTTTGTAGATGAAAAAATCGGAAAAAAACCTCCAAGAAATTCGTCGCGATTTGCAAGAAAGGTCACTGGGAAGAAATGACTCTAGAAGATGCACAATTTTTACAGAAACCCCTGTCAGATGGAATAGACGTGAATAGGGGTCGCGGTATTGCAAAAAAGAAGAAGCCAGGTGCGAAAAAATAAATTGTCACGCGATTTTATTGAAAGGAAAACCCACAATTTTTCAAAAGAATTGATCAAGACAAATGCTCAAAGGCCGCAAAAAAAATCACACAGGAGAAGACACAAATTTTTTTAGAGAAAAACCAACTCAGTCGAGCTAGCAATTAGAAAAAAACCACAAATTTTTTTGTAAGGAAAAAATTGCGATTTTTAGCCTTCCCACTCTGATACCATGTGATTGGTAAAATCTAAATATATTTACAATTAAGAGGCAAACACTCTTTATTGATTTTACAATGACAAGCTTTAGAAAGGACACTGGATGTTTCTAAGTCCACACTGAAACAAAACTAAACAAAAGAATAGAAATAATCTAATTGACTAAATTACAATATTGAGCATTAAAACTAAGTAAATATTAATTTAATACTATTAAATATCTTTTTATTTTCCATAATATCAGACTCTAGATGTGCTCAATAAGAATGTCTTAAGTTTTTTTGGATGATCTCTAAATGAATGAATGGGTGCTTTTAAATACAACCATACACACAAATCATTATTAATGTATTTTAAGTTGGTTCATAATAATTAGTGAAATGGGTTAATAGTGGATACATTTGAATTTTGAATTTTAAAAAAGTAAAGTTTAGATTGATAATTGTGAAAATGACCTAGATCAAATAGCACCCACAAGATATATAAAATTACAAACCAAATTTATATTAAAGTTATTATTATTTATAAATTAATTATTAAATTTATGCCACTCTAATGGAACGAACCGTAAATAAGGGAAAAGGTCATGTGTATGCAATTTGATGCTTAAATAAAACGATAAAAGCAAAAGAGTTAAAAATTCTATAGCCTTCTTCAGCCTCCAAAACTTTCGTCGCCGAAGCTACAAGATCATTTGACAGTACATTTGTATATCAGCTATGGGATTTCCAAGCACATGAAGATAAGCACAGGTTATCTATGCTACTTGCAGCTGACTTTTGCCTTTCACATTGAGTTGCTTGATGGGTTCTATTTTTGATCTAATATTAATTGCTGTAACCGGAAGGTAAATGATTGCTTCTCGGCAGGATTTCTAAATTGATTCGTTTTGGTCGAGATCTGATGTGCTTGTTTTGTAAGATTTGTGGGTAGTTCTCTCTTCCTTGGTTGTGATAATTGGGACAAATGATTAATTCCCAATCAACAAAAATCAGAATGCAGTTAAATAGCTGAACCCAAATTCTACTATTGCCAAAGCAGAGGAGAATCCCAATGGCACAGAAGGGAATAAAATATAAATCAATGTCTACCCAAAAGCTATTATTTCTTGTCGGGTTTCTGGTAATGGCTGCAACCTTCATTTACTTGTACTCCCAGTCAAAATTACAACTCTTTTTGCCCCAAGAAGGAAACCCAAATGCATCGCAGAAAACACTAATACATTCAAAGCCTAAAATTAGCAGAGACGAGTTAAGCAAGAATTTTAGATTGGTTATTAAAGTTCTTGCTTATGATAGGTTGGAATCGGTGTCCAGATGCTTAGAGTCCCTAGCAAAAGCTGATTATGATAAAGACAAAGTGAAGCTTCACATTTTCGTTGATCACTTTGGGATTGAAGAGCAGGGGAAAAGTGCAGTGCCAATGGATGTTGATAGTAAGCTCAAGAATGCTCACCAGATTTTACAGTATGTTGATGATTTTGATTGGGAACATGGTGAAAAAGAAATTCATTACAGAACCCATAATGCTGGACTGCAGGCTCAATGGTTGGAGGCTTGGTGGCCATCTTCGGATGACGAATTTGCATTTATTGTGGAGGATGATATGGTCTTGTCTCCATTGTTCTACAGATATTTGAGAGCTCTTATTGCAACTTATTATTATAAGCCAGAGAACTTTAGCCCCATGATTTATGGAGCGTCTCTTCAGCGACCCAGATTTGTTGGAGGTAAGTCTCTGATTATTAGATAAATGAAATTGCAATCTATTAATATGAGTTGTATGTTTAGTTGTATAATGCATGTATTGGAGCTGCTTGTACAATGTGGGATTGACTTATGTTCTCTAAGACCAGTAGGATTATTTTGACTTGCACTCAGGGTTAGTAATGGCTACTTGGAAACTCGAGAAACTTGATTATCAGAAATGCGAAGGGAAGAAATTTTGGTTTCCTCTGAAGAAAAACCAGGAAATGGAATACAGTAGGAAATGTTTCAGAAGCAGCAATAAAAGCCTTAGCAGAAAAAGAAAAAATCAAAATATCAAAGTTATAACTAATTTTCCCGTAAAAACTGCAGGAAACAACGTTAGAAATCCCGTCTGAGTATCAGAAATGTTTTCTGGCTACAATTTCAGAGTACCATAAGCTTGAGATGATGTTTTCAGAAGTTTCCAAACTTGCTGAAGCATTGACAAGACGGCAAAATAAGTATTCGGCTTCCCAGAGATGTTTAATTGATTCATGGGAACATTGCAATACAACAGGGCTATAAAAGCATGCAGATAAATTAGCTTTTAATAAACACTTTAACCGACAAGAATTTTTTGATGCAAGATTTATCCTCTGTTCTTCTAGGTATGTCTTTTTTTGATAAGTAGTGGAGGAAAAGCAAGGATCCCTTGCCCTCTGGGAAAAAACCATCTGAACGATTTTAGCTCCAATAAAAAGTCAAAAATATCTAAAACAGATTAGAATTATATTAATCTTCTGCCCATGCTAGACGAGGCTTAAAAGTGAGACAGACTAGCATATAAATACCGCATCAAACTACTAAGCGTTAGTTACAATATGAACTGAATTATTTTTAATATCCATCCATATCTGTTTCAAAACCTCAAGTCTGGCACGAACAAGGAGGATGTGTCTAGCAATATACCTGTTTATTGCCGTTGCTAATGCTTAAAAATGTCTAAGGCTAATTAAGAAACCCCATTAGATGCATTCCCAACAATAATTGCAGTCCATGAGCTTGCATCTTGCCGAAGCATTTTGCCAAACAACACAAGTGCCACCTGTAAATTGACACACTATGTTTATCATGGCAGTTACAACCACATCATGCAGATGTCCACACTCAATTAATATTTGAAGGACTGAGAAATGGCACAAGCTGGGAAGATGCAAGCAAAGGACGTGAGACGAATCCTAAATAGATGCGTATCCTCGTCAAGAAAATCTTATTGTGCATATCATATAATCATTATATTCCATAAGACTACATATCTCTGTGACATTTTTCAAACAGTTCATGTGTCTACAATGCTCTTCTACATTTAGGCTTTTCACGTATATTGATCAGGACAGTCAAGACTACCACACCTGATAGAAACTGCCTTGCTTGTTATATTGATGTAACTTCCTGTCTTGTTCCAAAGCTCCCATTTTGGCACTGAATGGAAGATCCACATTCCTTTGGGTCCTCATTCCCCTCCTTGGCCTCCTTTCATTGGCATGAGAGCATAAATGCGGGGAGTTGTCTCCCTTCTCTTGTTGTTGTTGGTTGAGCCAACCTCTCTCTTACCTGTGATTTTTGTTAGAGTGATTGAGATGGATTGCAGGGCTGCTATCCACATGTACAATCATGGTCTCTTGGAAGAAGCATAGACTGTTTTCAACTTGATGATGAGAAGGGATTTGGTCCAAATGTAATTTATATTATATATATACCAATTTAATTGATGTATACTGCAAACAAGGGAAGTATGATTGCACATATCAACTTATTGATACAATGGTTAGAAATGACTGTCAGCCAAACATTTGCACTTATATGGTATTCATATTGAGACTTTGCAAAGAAATGTTTACATGTTATTGAACATAACGTAGAAGCTGACTTACTTTCCAACCACATGACTTTCTTTGTCCTGGTCAAGGAGCAGTGCAAAGGATGAGAGTTTGTTCTAGTTTTCAAGCTTTTGCAGGCAATAGCGAGACATGGGTTTCACATAGATACTCAAAGTTGCATTGAACTGTAAAATAGGTTTCAGAAGGAAACTATGTTGGAGGGGATTGAGCAGCTGGCAACATTCTTATTAATGTTGCTTTCATGGAAGAAAAGGTTGAACTTGAATTCAGATTTATCAGTAAGATGGTATGATGAGAATGTAAACTGAATGTCCTCACTTACAATTTACTAAAATTTGGACTTTGTAATAAGGTGAGGATGGAGGAAAAAGATGAATAAGCCTATGAAATTCAAGCTGAGGGTTTGCTT
>VDFB02063320.1:0-56557 GCA_007258455.2 Sequoia sempervirens | reverse complement strand
GAAAAGGAAATTTTCATTTTAGGACATTTAGGAGGTCATTTTTTTACCTATTTTATTATTTTGAGGGGGGACAATTTTTAGACTCATTGATATTGCAAAAGGTTAGTTTCTATTTGCAATCAAAAGTCCAAAGATAAAAACAATTTTTGGAAAAACCAAACTAATTGTAGTGTTCAATATACACAATGCTTCTAGTTCACATTTATGGTTCAAGCCGTTGTGACTAAACTCTTAACGCCTTACATAGCTGCAACAACAATGTCTGTGGCTTCGTCCATATAAATCCCTAGTGAGAAATAAGGACAGTTTTCATTTTCCATTTCCCTCTGTTACCCATTCATTGCTATTATAAGATATCTTGATTGAAAGAATTTTCAATTTCTTTCTAAGCAAGTGGCATTGATAGGACAAATCCTTTTCATGTGCTACCTAAGTGTTATGTACCTCTCTACTCTCACATTCTTTAATGTCACTTTCACATACCAACAGGTTTATAGAAAGGATAGGCTTCTTCTATGTTTCAACAGTTATATCGGAAGGTGAGCACATCGAGAGGTTTGGTATATCAATCTAGTGGTATATAGAAAAGACAACCTTTTGGAGTGATAAGGAACCAGTCCATCTCCATTTGATAGTAAAAGCCACAAGGTGTTATGATTATACTGCCTTCAAGCAATATTGGTGGAACTTAACTAGGACCTATGTAATCTTTGTAACCATTTCCACATTATAGAACAATTATCTTTGCAAATTAATGTCAGCAACACACAAGAAGCAGAGATAATATTAGAATGTTGCCATCAATACAAGCCTTTGTTACACAGTTTTGCAATTAATATAAAAAGGTTGGTAAAGACAAAAATTCTTTGAAGAAGAATGTTAAGCCCCCTCAGGTGTCACAGAATAGTGTTGCAAAGAAGAAAGATGTTCTTTAAGAAGTACAACTCAAAAGGCAGCAAAAGACAAATTCCTTGAAGAAAAGTGTTGTGCTGCCTTCTATGTCACAAAACAATATTGTTGTGTCTAAATCAAAAAGTGTGTTGTTGAAACACATCAAGGATACAATTCTTGCTAGTCCTCCTAATGTTGAATCTCCACTTGCTGCGTGAATCTGGGAGACAATGAAACCCAACAAACATCATATTGGTCTAGGGTATATAAGTGTTGTGAACTTTCATGTAGTAGAATATTCCAAACCTATTGAATTTGTGTTTGGTTGTATTCGATACAATAATCAAATTGAGTCTTCACCTGTTGGTCAGCTATGTGATGACAAGTTGTCATATCCATCAAAATCAAGTTGCACTAAAAATCATTGAGTCCAAACATGTTGTCATTGTGGATGTTGAGGATGTACCTCTAGTGATTGTTTTGATCTACATTCTTGTCTATATCACGTGGTAAACACACACACTCTACAAAGCAATGTTATGTCAAAGATCTATCTACAAATTCATTGAGGCATATGCATTTTGGATGGATAGATCACTCTAGGTGGCAAACTAAGGCTCACCTATTGTCAAAATCCCATAGGAGAGTCCAATCCACCATTTCAAATGATAGCTCATCTACTCCTGATGCAAATGCTATTGTTGATCTAGTTGAAAATAAGCTCAACATTGCAGTTATTGTTGAGCAATGGTATGGAATCTTGTTGAGCTTGTCTACTCATGATGCAAATGTTGTTGTCAATCCAATTGATGATGAGCTTAGCATTGTAGAGTTGCACTTGATTCCCACAGAGGACAATTATGCGCCCAATCTCTGCGTTGTTGACAAGAGTAGTGAATTTTTGTACTTATGATTTCCCATTTTGATTGGGATATAATAAGCATACTAAGACAACTAGATATGCAACTCCCTACAGATTATTTGAGGCTATGGATATTGCCCCTTGTTGATTATAATTTTGCACTTGAGTTGTAAGTTGAAAACCTTAAATGTGGCTTACAAACTCTTCCCATTAAGTCAAAAACCTAAGAGGTTGGCTTAAAAACTCTTCTCATTAAGTTGAAAACCCAAAAGGAAAGCTTAATGGAGACTCATGATGAAAAATTGAGAGGGTGTCATTGAGTTGTGCATATCTATACACAGGTTCATGTATGTTGTTCTCAAATGCTATTGTTGATCTACTTGTTGTGACCTTTTTCACACATCGCCCCATTCAAATGGGGACCCCTAATTTTTGCTCCATTCTGGTCTTTTTGGCTTTGTTTTTTGGTCTCTCTCTCTGTCTGTCTCTTTTCTATGGTCTACTTTCTGGGATTCCTCCGCCGTTGAGCTTAAAATGCGAAAATTCTGGCCAAGTTTGAAATTAGGGTTTTGAGCCTTTCCAACCAATTTGAGGTCGAATAGGGTGAATAAATTGAAAATTGAACTTAACGTTCTTGTCAGTATGCTTCCAAAAGAGTTTCAAAAATTTCCATTTATTCCGAGGTACTTTCTACTATTTTTAGTGTGATTGTTGTGCTGCATTCACAACATTTTCGATTCCGGCTGTACTACACCACACTCGAGTATATATCGGGGATCGCTTGCATTACGCGACTTGAGACAAAACATTTTACCTTGTACTATTTTGAAAGCCCGCCCGGGCGTTAAATTCCCTGTGGGTGCAGATGCGTAGTTTTTCTTGTATGTCTGCGATATCTTCCGGGTTTTCAAGACCTTCAGAATGCATGTAAATAGCATTAACTTTCGTAATCCAGTCTTCCGGTATTGCTATTTTTAGGGTTTTGCATGTCGTAGCTCTTTGCCGCCTGATGATTCCCCGATGGTTTTTCTGAGCTTCACATGGCGCGATATGCAAACGCAGGTTCCCACCGTGAAGGAACTTGCTATTTTATAGGTGGTCCTGCGAACGCTTACCCGTGAATCGCTAAAAATCATGATTGATCGCAGCGCTGCTTAAACGACAAACAGATCTTTTGATAATGCATGCGAGCTAATTAGGGTTTCCAAACTTCTGAGAGCCTAAAATAGCGTAGAAAAGTCAAAATTTGTTTTTAAAAATCCAGCAGGAAACCAATCACATCGTTCTTCAGCTATCCTACTGCACTTCATCGACCGCAGCACTTACTATTTATAGAAGCCAATTTGGAACCTGGCTAAAAATAGAATCAGCTACACTGTCACCCAATCGTGTCACGGTGAGGAGCTCTCATTGTAAAATTCCCGTGATCAACTGAGCAGTGGAGCTATCAGAAACATGAGCTTACTATTTATAGTAAGCCACCTTCAGGAACATGCTAAAATAGCAGGTCAGCTAAAAATGGCAGTGTCGACAGGACAATAGAGCTATGAGGATGCTACGTTCAAAATTTCAAGTTGATCCAAGCTTCAGAAGTGCAAAAATGAGAAGGCTTACTATAAATGGCAGGGTATGAGAAGCTGGCAAGGACGCGAAAAATACCTAAGTCTGAGTTTCATCCAGCAGACACCTCCAAATGCGCCCAACTTGAAGAGAGCTCAGGAAGGTTGAAAAAGTTTCTAAGGCAAACGAATATCCACCTCCACTGGCAAAATGCGCCCAAGGAGAGAAAAAGTCAAAGTGGTCAATGAATCTCATCCACCAGCAAGGCCAAAATGCGCCCTCCTCTCAAGACTGAGCATTCAAAAATTAACTAAGGCATGAAGTTTCATCCTCCTCAAGGCAAGAAATGCGCCTAAGATAGAAATGGTCAAAGGAAGTCAATGTTTTCATCCTGCAGGAGGTGCAAAATGCGCCCAAATCATGCCATGAGAGGACAAAAATGAGAAGCTGAAAAGTCACAAGGAAAAGGCGTTAGAAAGTTATCCTCCACACCATGCAAAATGCGCCCAAAGCAAGGAGGGAGTCAACAAAGTCAAAGATTTCCATCCTCCTTGCATGCTCAAATGCGCCCAAAATGGGCCATGTAAAGACAAAAGGAGGGAATATTCCAAGAGGTGGCGTTGCATGTGTTTCATCCCTCATAGGCTCCAAAATGCGCCCTTGTTTTAAACTTCATCCTCCACCTACATCAAAATGCGCCCATGCAAGAATAAGTTAGAAGCAAGTCAACAAGGTCAAAGATTTTTTGTCCTCCTCACCCCTCCAAATGCGCCCAAGTTTAATGAGGTAAAAGTAAGTGAAGGTGGTAAGCGGGGTGAAATGTGATTAATGGCATGGTGAAAATAATATGCTAGGCGTCATCCCTCTTCAAGTGATAAATGCGCTCAAGGTGGTGGATGTTGGAGAATTTTCCTAAGGCGTGTGGAGTGTGAGAACAAGATGTTGGGCGTGGTTTTATCCTTCACACATGTTAATATGCGCCAAGTAAAGAGTAAGTGTGGTGGTGTAATAAATGTGCCAGGCATCTCTGTGAATAAAATTTTCTAAGTGAAGTTGGTATTTTCACAAGCAAAGTGGATCGAGCTGAATGAAATAAAATTTCCAAGGCAAAATTTTCCAAAGAGATGATTTAAAAAATTTCTAAGGCACAAAATATTTTCTTCCTCTAGAAAATGTGCATAGACTCTGAAGAGATAAGATTTTTCTTGAAGCACGAGTGGAGTTGCCAGGGGTGAAGTCAGTGAATGTCAGCTCCACAAGATTGATAAAATTTTCCAAGTCAGAGCAAAATTCTCAGAGGGGATCGAAGAACGAGAACAAAATTGTTGAAAGAATATTTTCTAAGGTTCAAAATTCAGGAAAATTAAATGAACCCGTTCGTTGGGTACCCATGGATTCGATGTGTTCTGGAGAAAATTTTCTTCTGGGTATCGAAGATTGTCGATGAGGAGTTGATTTTAAGGTCTTCCACAGCTTGCCGAGGATTCTGGGATGAAGATTTTAAGTGGGCACCAGGTTGATGAGTTTTCCTAAGGGAAACTTGAAAATTTCTAAGGCAGATGTGAAGAAAATGTGTTTTCAAGATGAAATTCTCCAGACGATGGATTTGAAAGAAACTGCCTAGGTGAATTTGCTTAAACCCTTCGTAAAGATAGTCTTCCAGAGCCGGAGTTGAACGAATTTGAGTATCGGAGCCCCAGGTAGTGAAATGAATTTCTCAAAGATGAAGTTTGTCTAAGGCATGAACTTGAACACGAAGTTGGCTAGTGGAGGCAACAAATCCTTGGAGATCAAAACTTGGTAAGTAAGTTGAGTTTATGTTGTGATGTGTCCTAATACTTTTCTCCTTGCTTGTTTTGCAGGAGGAACGTCGAGACCAAGCGAGGATAACTTAAAGTAATGAAGAAAGTACTCCAGGACTAGATTTCAACTTCGAGGGAAGAAAAGTTGCGAAAAATGGCTAAGTGTTGAAGAAACATTTCAAAACTTAAGATGGAGAAAAGAATGGAAGCTCGGGCGAAGCCAAAGAACAATGTCAAGAAGAAGATCAAGAACAATGTGAACGCGTCTGCAAACGGAATCTTCTAGAAGGATGATGGTGGACATTATGGCGCATTTATTACCCCACTCTCTTCTGTGGCGGTTTTTAGGGCAATATTATTTAGGGCTGAGGTGGCACGATTCTGGCCACTCTATTGATTGTAACCCTAGCCGTCTTTTGGGACTTGGCTAGCTATATAAAGGGGGAGTCCCCCTCATTTGTAAAGAGATTAGAATTAGATTAGACATTGGAATAGTAGACATTGAGAGAGTATTAGTAGTGTAGCATTGTAGAGCATTTTGCATAATTTGGAGAAGAAAGAAAGTTTTCCCTTTGAAAACTTTTGAGGAGATTGTTGTGTAACACATTTTATGATAATAGATCTTTTCATTGATGATGGAATTAGTCTTGTCATGAAGTGCTAGCAAGGTCTCTTCTTCCTTTCGTATCCAAGTAGCTTAATTTCGTGCAAGTAGCTTACTTTGGTGTGTGGTGTTTTATTGAGATAGCTTCGCTTGATTCCATACCACTAGCGGCTTGTTGATGACAAGTTCGCCTTGTGTGGTCGACTGGAGATTATTTTGTGTTTAACTTCAATTGTGATTTATATGCTTATATGCGTCGTTGTGATGGTGTATCCATGTTAAGTCATAATTTGAACATCTTTTGCTATTTCCCTTGAAGATTGCACCGATTTACCGAGGGGTCAGTCCGACGGAGGCTAGGTGAAATCTGGTTGAAGTCTATTGAAACGAAGCCCCACATATCCTGCATTTAGAATAGAATATAAATTTCTTAGGCCTTATACCTTTTACTTTCCGCACATTTCCGATTAGTATTAGGAATCCTGTGCTCGCCTGCCAAATCATTTGAATTACATGAAAACCCTTAGTCCGCTGTCTGCTGTCAACTGCCGAACAATTGTGTAAGTCCCCTTGACATACCAGCAATATCACATCGATCCAAACTGAGCCTATTCGCACTTAAGGAACCTTGGAGTTGAAAGCATGATCTTACTCGCAATCTTAGCATGCTTAATACTTTGTTCAAGAGAGGATAGAGTCCGCTAGAGACTTTGTATTCTCGTGTTGGAAAGCGTCTCAAACCACGGCCAATGTGACCTTGGGCTCATGCATTACCTTGGCTTAGAAGTTTGGCGCGTAGTTTATGAGATGATTCTAGTCAAGGGAAGTACACCATTGATATACTTAAGAGATGGGTATGATGGATTGCAAATCCATGTCTGGCTAATCTACGGAGACCAACTTGCATAAGTTGAAAGATAGAAGCTAGTTCAGACTTGGTGGATCCTACAATGTACGTAATTGATTGGGTCCTTGATGTATCTAGTTAACACTGCACTAGACATCCGCTATGCCGTGGAGTGCACTTAGTCAGTTCATGTGTGAACCGAGACATATAAATCTTGTTGCAGCTAAGAATATCATGAGATACTTGCATGGGACAGTTGGATATGGATAGATATATTCTTAAGATGTGGATCTGAAGTTGCATGAAGGAGCACCGATTTTGATTTGGGTAGGGTGTGGTCATCGATCTGAAGCACCCTATCGTTAAGTCAGCTTGGGATCTGGCGATGATATCTTGGTGCAGCAGAAGCAAATTATCCAGAGCTTTGAGCACAACAGAGGCAGAGTATATTGCAGCTTGTGTGGCAGCTCGAGAAGCAGTGTGGCTTCGTAAGCTCCTTGCAGGATTGTTTGGGCAATCAATGGAGCCTACTATCATTCATTGTGATAACCAGAGTTGTGTGAAGCTTTCTGTCAATCCTGTGTTTCATGACAAAACCAAGCATGTTGAGATCAAATACCATTATATTAGAGATATGGTATTGAGGAAAGCTATACAGTTGAGGTATATCAGCACTGATGAGCAGACGACAGACATTCTCACCAAGCCTCTCTCCAGGATAAAGTTCGAGTACTTTCGAGATAAGCTTGGTATGGTGGAGAATACAACCCTAACTGAGAAGGAGTCTCAGTATCAGTGATCCTCATTAATGAGTTCTCCTCTGTGAGAGAAGTTCGAGGTGAAATCCCTTGATTAATGAGTTCTCTGTGAGAGAAGTTCGAGGTGAAATCCCTTGGTTAATGAGTTCTTCTCTGTGAGAGAAGTTCGAGGTGAAATCCCTTGATTGCACCCTCTAGGAGAGCCATGGTGGATGTCATGTGTGTGACTTCATGACAGCATCACGTGGGAGTCTGTGATGAATTTTTTCTTGTACTTGTGTTTCACCCTCTGGGGGAGCCATGGTGAACGTCACGATGAGGTGACAACATCAGATTGAGTGATGGACACTTGTACATACCATCTATGGGAGTAGCCATCATGGTTGATTTCACAATGAGGTGATATCTGATATCACGATGAGGTGATATCGTCTTTTTTTCACATATGGTTGTAGCCATTGTGGTAGACATCACGATGAGGTGATGTGTCTTGTGCAGCAGGAAGTATTCCTCCCTAGTTGAGAGGGAGTGTTAATGCTATTGCAGCTTCGGGCTTCATACTTATTTATTTGTGATTATCTAATGGCAACATATCTCTAAGATGGCTGACCTCCTTTGTAATCATATTTATTATTATTTGTAATTTTCTTGGTGGCCGACTCAGCATTTATTTGTAATTATATTTTCTCTTTTGATGGCCGACCTAGTTCTTGTAGAGGTGCGACCTCTTTAGCAAATGTATATATAGAAGTTCATTCTCACCCATTTCATCATCAAGCAAGTTCGTTTATTCCTTCTCTCAAGTGCAATTTCTATCAAGAGCAGATCCTTCCTTCTAGTGCGAATTTCTTTGAAGGCAGATTGTGAATCTTTACAAGTGCAGAATTGTGTTCAAGGAAGGGCAGACTATTATCTGTTGTTACAGCCATTGCTGGTGCTGAATATTGGCCTTGTGTGTGGCCACATTGTAAAGTGTATTGTTTCCATTACATATATATAAGAGATATATATTTGTTGCTGGGTTTTTCTCCCTCAAGAGGAGGGTTTTCCCAGGGTATCTGCTGTGTTATTGTGTCTGATTTTTGAATTAAATTTCTGTGTCATTAATCTGATCATAAAACTAACATGGAGAACATTGTTGATTAGAGAGGCCTAGTCATAATGCTCCCGCCCAGAGATGATCTGTGCAATCTAGTACATCCAAGGCTGGAATTTATTAGCATATGCATGACCGGAAACGCGATTGAGAAGAGTGATCAAAATCGCATACTCATCCTTGTATTCTCCGCAACCCACATTGCTAGGCAATTTGTTTTTCTTCTGTTTTAACCACTTTTTCCCATTTTGTTTTGACACACGTCCTTATCAACATTGAATGCTCTTTCACACTGGTCCATGGTAATGACGAAACTATTCGGATGTTGAGGAATACCAAAACAACTTTCAATATCTTGGGGCTTGAGACTACAAATCACCCGTCCATCTACTGACTGAATTTCACGAGTATTACAATTGTAATGCTTGACACAAGACATCACAAATTCTATGCAATGAACTGAAAGAGGGAGTGAAGCCACCTCTAACAACTTGGAATCTTGGATGTTTTGAAGTATTGCATTATTAATCTTAATCAACTTAGAGTGGTTGAGACAGAATGGCACTACATCAGGGAATGTTCAGCTTACAAGGACATTCGGATCAATTATACTGAGACATTAAAAGGGAACAATTTGGGTGATCTGTTTGAAGAAGAGAAGATAATAGGGTTTGCAGATTTTCTGATTAAGATACACAGCAGAAGATCCAAGATGCAGAAAGAAAAAGAAACTTAGGTTTTTTTGCATTTTCTGGGGTTCACGTCTCTTCGCTTGCTATCTTTGGGTCCCATAGGCTGCTTGGCCTCGTGGACGTGATTAAAAACATTCATTCACCCACCTGATCCGAGATAGCCTCTGGAAGCACCTTATGCAAATCTGTGTCAACCGTTCCGATGAAGCCATGAGTCAAGACTGACTTAGTCTTGAATTTGAGTTGTGTGTACTGCATTATGAAAAACTCGCCTGTTGACTATAAACTTGACTATATTCTGACAACTTTCTCTAGAAGCTTAAAGTCAGCTGCTGAATCTAAAAATAGCTTGTCGGAGGGCAATTTTCGGCAAAAATTTTGAAACGTGGGTTTTGTCCAAAAAATGATTCTAAGACAACCCACAACGTCAAAATTGCGAAAAAGCACTTCACCATGCAAAGGAATTTCAGTTGAGAAAATCAGAGCCTCGAGAGCAAATTTTCTTGAAAAATTCTAACACATGGGTTTTGTAGAGGAAGCTGTGCACAACCAACCCAGATGATCAGATTTGTCAAAAGTCACCGAATCTTGGACAAGCGAAGAAAACCTAAGACGATAATAGAAGAAATTAAGACAGAAGATAGAAGTTTCAAGTTTTTGCTTATGCTAAAATCGCCATATTGTCTTGAAGTCTGTTGATAAATTTGGACCTGTATCTGCAAGGAAATCTGTAAAATAATATGTGTGATGCCTTCGAATGTTGATTGCTGAAGAATTCGCCCACTTAAATAAGAAAATTCGCTTGATCTTCAATCTGTGTGAGAGGAAAAGGATGCGAATTTGGAATAAATAGACAAATTCGTAGTTCAAAGGCGCCAAATGCAAGAATAAAGCCCTGATTTCAAAAGAAAACCTTTGATTGGACCCCACTTTGTTCAACTGATAATGACTCAGAGTCCCGGTGTAATACACTATTTGTCCTACAGTTAAGTAAGGAAAGCCAACCAACTACTTTCAGCTGAAGGTGTAACTGACTTGTTTCGCATCTAGGGTTTTCTCTTTTCATTTAAGGGAAAGAATTACATAAGAAAACTAACTTTTACATAACATTCGATACATCAACTAACTTCTAATTCATTTCACTTGAAAGAAACGACTAATTGAATTAACTAAAAATAAACTTCTATTGATTTCCAATTTCAGAAAAAAAAACAAACTTAAACTAACTTTTCATTGCTTCCAAATAAAATTACATCTGATTATTAATGCTAAGAAATCATTGCAAATACTTTAAGAGAGAGAAAAGGGTTTCAAGAATTTACAGTTAAAAGATGAAGCACTTGACCTTGACACTGTCTTCAAGGGAAAAGGACAAATCATCAGGGGCTTTACCGCCCAACTGAAGACCTACTGGTCTCCCGTGTTCCTTCAATTGAAGCAACCCGTCCCTTCATGAGGGTAATCAACAAGGATCTCTTTTTGTGATCATCATGCCTCTGAGCCTGGTGTCAAGAACCTACACCTCCTGATCGAACCTTACTAAGGGTACCTCCCAACTAGAAAGGTCACTCTGATCAGTGGTGTATCTGGTACTTGATGGCTGACAGATGTTGAATCTAGCATCGTACCTTGGCCAAGGATTTCTTTTTACAATTCTAGTGCTCATGTGCTGTCAGCGCTCTCACCCTTGCTCGACATGATCATATTTTTCTTAAGGTTTAACTTTTAATGACGGTTAAGTTCCCTTACATACCCATATTAAATTTGCATACCAAGTTCATCTTGTAGCAGGGTCTTAAGCAGAGACTTAATTCTTTTAGATTTATAGCTTAAAGGGAAAGATTGTCTGGCTAAAACAAGCTCATCCTCTCTAGGGATCTTAAATAAATTTTCTAGTCACAGGAGAACTCATAATTTGTTCCCATTCAAATTGTCATGATTTGATATTTCCATATATCTCTGGACACCACTGTCTTACAGGTTTGGTTTGAGCTTTTCAAAAGAAAGATTCTAGGTTGAAATTAATATGAAGAGGAAATATATCTATTCGGTTTTCCCCAGACCATCCAAGACAGATGTAAAAAGGTTTTAACAACTCAGACTCGACAAGAGAATTAATACAGAAAATTTTGTCAAGTAAAGAGCCATGATGATATCGATTTCCAGCCAAGGAGTAACTTCGCTTTACATGAATTCCAAATTAATCTTTTCAGAACAAGACGATACTAACAAGTCCACAGACTCGGGATTCCATTAAGAAGAGAAAATATTTTCAAACACAATCATATCGGAGTTTTGAGGCCAAGCTACAGATTATTTTAAAGATTCATACGTGCTTGATAAGCTCCTCGATTTCAGATATCCTAAATCCTCCAATTCTATGGAGAATGCTGTGAGCCCAAGCACTGTCGCTGGAGACGCAAGCCAAGGGAAGATTCTTGCTACAGAAGTAAGAATTCAAATTGAAGAAACTGAATACTTCGCACGCACACAACTGCCTTCAAAAGATGTTGAAAAAGACTATGGAGGCTTGCCGATGAATGGAAAGAATGACAAAATAAAAGCGGACCAAGATATGGAGACAAATTTTAGATAGGATGAAGAATGGATATGAGAAGTGCGGGAAAGTTTGAACAAGATCCAAAAGACTTAGCTCCGAAAAAGCAAGGAAAATCTTTTCCAGAAAAACTTGAAACTCAAAACTTAGAAGGTCGAAAAAGTGAGAAAGAGAGAGCTCGATGGTGAAAGTGAAGAATGAATGAAAATTCCCGAACTTCATCCAAGATGAATTGCCTCTTCCCAACGCCCGTCCCTTCATCTGTTGATCTTGGACGTTTCCAGTTTGGGGTTGACGCGGGCTTGAGAAATCCGAGTACTCTAAAGCAAAAATTCAAATTATTTAATTTCAATTGAATCATTCAATGGTATCCCCTTCAAGAGGTTGATACTCCAACATCTTTATTATTAAATTAAATATTTAACATCCTCTAAAAATATATTCCAAGTTGATTTGCTCAACTAAGAGGATGGAATTGAATATTTTAATTATATCAATTATTTTATCATCAATTGAAATCTCTTATAAGGTGAAGATTGATTTATATATAAATTTAATTGACTTATTTTATGAATAATTATATTAAACTATAAATGGCCAAGTTACAATTTCGATTCCTTGTCTTACACCGACTCAAGGCGAGATGACAGTTTTCAATCCTCTGTTAACCACTACCTCTCCCTGATGACATCCCCTTTTCCTTCGCGGCGTCGTCAGTCCTGCATCCATTGACAGGTATTATGGTTAGAATGTTCACATCGGCTATATAAATACGTATTTAAATATCAACTCTTGAATACATTCAATTTCACATGTGGAAGAAATTCACTTGCCATAAAAGATTGTTAACTTTACAGTTATGATAAATTAAACATCTATTCTATTCTCAATTTCACATTCGCATGAATATAGTTACTTGCCACCAACTTTGCATCCAAATATACATAACCAATTCATAGTCTCAATGAAAGGGATGCAACACTCGGAATATTAAAAATATTAAAATATTTAGTTCTCTTTCACATGCGAATTTGCAAATGAATATCAAAAGGGGCGCCAATATTAAAATATTGAGAAAAATCGCCCATTAATGTTGGCATGCAAAGACTGAAAATTTAATATTATTTTAATGAGTTAACTAAAATCTCTTCAATTGGGTTCGCTTAGAATATTTTACTGATTTCGAAAAGTCCAAATTTGACTCTCCAGGCGTCCCCTAGCAAAAGTTGAGACTTTTAGCTAACTTCCTATTTTATAGCTCATTGAAAAAAGTCACGATTGCCTCTGTTGAGCTCTGATTTTTGAGTGCCTAATTGATGTTGGAACTGAGCTGAGACATCCACCGCGAAGCTAGAATTAGTGAGATGAAATGTCTGCTGGGAGTTGTGACTGCTAAAAACCATGTTTGATGCCTCAATAAAATTTGCCTTTTATTAAATTGATGTATAGGTCTCCAAACTTTGCCATTTCTCTATTTTGCCATTTCGCACTTCAAACTGCCGTTGCCGGTGAACAATGTCTCCCGTTGACTGGATGATGGATCCATCACATAGCTAGAAGATTTCCGCAACCAACAATTGTATGTAAGTCATTTGAAAGTTGAGTTAAGGACCCCAAAAGCAAGGGCGCCCCTAGCCAGCAAAAGCGGAATTACCATTTTAAGAATGATTTTGCAACGTGCAACTTTTAGCACAAACACTCTACTTTGACCCCTGACACCGAGAGTTGGAGTGCTCCGTTGTGCGCACTATTGATGTCATTGCGAAGCTGGAAGAACTTAGAAGAGATGTTCTTGGCAGTGACGAAGCAAGAAAACTGCTTCTAAGACCTCCAGGAGAAGGGCACCTTTTTCAAGGGAGTATGTAAGTTCCATACTTAGCCATTTTTTTGCTAGTTTGCATTCTTCAATTTTCTCCATTGATCCTTCATTCATGGGCGTTCAACAAATCCTGAGGGCCGACGATTGGATTCATTGAATAGCTAGGAGGATTCCACACAAGTCTCGTGAAGACGACGACTACTAAAAACCCCATCTAGTTGGCCAAAAGGCTAGGTGCCCCTGGCCTATAGAGGTATAGGTTGATATTTCATGTTTATCAACCCTCTATTTTACGTGCTCACTGGAACCACTGCCACAATTACTCAGCATGTCTGACGATCTCGTGAATTGATGCATCGCGGAGCTGGACTGAATCAGAAAAGATCCCCCAGAAATAGATTCTGCAAATTCTATCATCTGAGGGGTCTAATTCAAGGGCGCCCCTGAGCTACAGGGGTGTAGAAACTGCAAATTTGACCACCTTTGTGATGTGTAAATTCTTCGTACCTTCTACTTTCACCTTCGATTGCCGGAGTTTTGCAACTCGGATGAACTTGCTTGATAGCTTGACGGAAAGCTGATTGAATTATGAAGAGATTGAATGTATCTGCAACCAGAAATAAATAAATTTGAGCCTTCAAATTGAAGGGCACCCCTAAGCTACAGGGGCGCAAATTTGTTTTGGACTTGATATTTTCCTTCGTTTCGTGCCCTACAAACACCATATCAGCTGTTGAATTGACCACGCAGAAGCATTACTGCTGCCGACGTGTGTGTGTGCGACTGTATTTCACCACTTTCACATGTATAGACATTGTAAAGTTGATTTGCACGTTGATTGCGCAAGCGTCTCCCACGTTACAAAGTGAAATGTTTCCAGACTCGGAATATTTTTTGCACTTTTTGCCATTTGAAAATCCCCTCCGCCGTGAAACATCTCTTTTAGCATCTTTCATCATAGAATGTTCTACTTTGAGTTTTAGGCTTAGATTTTGACCCCTGGGACTAGCCAACTGCCATTGACGATCTCAGAGATCCTAACTTTCCTCCTAAAAAGTGAAAACTACCCACGAGGCTTAAACTGACTTTCAACTGAAATTGACTTCACCACTATGATTGTGATGTGAAATAAGCCAATCAAAATTAATTTCAGTCAATTCTGACAAGTTTTAATTTTTAGGGTTTTGGCGATGTGAAACAGGGGTGCAAAAACCCTAATTTTCAATTTTTCCAAATTTCACCAGTATCTTCTCAATATCACATTGACTCAAAATACATACTTGATTTGCCCAAAAACTGTGTTTTGACATCATTTTAACGAGGTTTAAACTCTTTTAAGCAAAATGCCTTAATGAAGCAAAAAAATTAGTTTGGGTACAACAAAAGATGATGCACTAGTGGATGCTAATGGAGAGGCATTCTTAGCCTTAGCAAGGGATCCCAACATAGAAAGGTTTGGTACCTATAAAGAGTTTATGGACAAGCAATGTAAGCAACAAGCGGTAGAACATTTAGAGAAGAATAAGAGAAGCTACATCTGAAATGGGGTATTGCAAAAGACTCAAAATCAACAATAGTTATAGAGATATTTGATTCTCTAGTGTCAAAGGAAACAAGCCAACCACAGTTGCAATGATCTGAGTGTTTCAAATCAAAATCCCTAGAATTTGAGATTAGAGACTCTAAAACTCATGAGGCCCTAAGACAAGAGGAATTGGAAAGAGGATCACCAAGATGGCTACAAGAAGAAAATTGGGTATTGCACCGCCACAACAAGGAAGATAGGCATCACTAGTGAGGGAGGCATAGAGGCACTCTTACAAATGAGCAATGAAAATAAGAGAGGGAAACCTTTGCAGCCAAACAAAAACAAAAAGCTAAAGGGCAATATATTCATATTGTGGTGGAAGAACTAGAAAGAGAAGAAGGGCCATCAAGGAAACAAAAGATTTCAGAAAATAAGACAACACTAGTAGAGATAGCCTCACAAGGCACAAAGCAAAGCAAGAAGGAAGAAATAATGGACAATAACAGGCTGTACAGATCATTGTTCGCTCATGGAATGCCTCTTAAAACAACACAAATTGTTCTCTACAAAGAACAAGGAAGTAATAGAGAAGGAAATGCTTGACTATATTTACACTAGTCCCCACACAATGAGTGAAATAATTGAAGGCTTCCTAGAAGAACTAATAATGATGATCAAGTAGAGAAGGGAAGAGGCAATACAAATAGAAGAGAATTTGAGAAAGGAGGCCTTGGAGGAAATTGCGGTGGATCTCTCTCTAGAGAGAAGAGCCAAGCTTGAAGAGCACAAAGGATTTACTGAGAGGGGGGGGAGGGTGAATCAGTAAATCAACACAAACTTTCAATTCTCAATCTTTTCAAACTTATTACAATCAACTTTTACAACCTTCTAAACGTACTTAAACTCTTATCAACATCAACCTTTGATATGAATCAATTTACACAAGTTGACACAAATTTATTGAAAACTTTAAATGACTTTTACAAGTGGAAGTAGGCACCAACCACTGCTTTTACAAAGAAGATGATTTAGTAGGCTGCAACCTACAAGGGACACCCAAACCTCTTTGATTATTTAGTAGGCACCCAACCTACAAGGAGCACCAGCCCCAATGCAAGGCACCAACCTTGACTTGATGGTTGCAAGATGCCTTCAATCTGACCTGCACTATCCCTATCCTCCAATCTGCCTTTGTGATGTAAATTCTCACACTCAGCCCACACAAGAAGATAGGCTTCTGATTTAGACTACTTGAACTTCACAACCACACTTCCATATTCAAAATGAATGTCAGTTATATATTTCATTCAAAGTTGTCATCCTTTGAAGAAAGGGCACAACCTTTGTTAAATCCGCACCTCTTCATTTGTGTGTGCATTAGTCTTAATTTAACTTTTCCAGATTTTAAAATTTCTAACACATTTTTACTTTACTTATCTTGCAGCCCCACCTTTTTAGAAGTTAATTGAATAAAATGAGGGAACACGTCTCTTGGTAAAACATGTCCTACAGATTTGTGTTGATAGGCACGTCTCTTCAAATCAGCCGCATCTGCTCATGAAGAGAAAGACGTAGAAACCCATCTTTTTAGATTAATGCTAATCGCCTTTGCGATACACAATTTAGTATCTTTTAATCATGTCTCAACAGATATATTTCGAATCTTCCTTTCAAAACAAGACTCCACATAATTATTTCATGTGTTTAGTTAACACGCACTTTGCATTGATCTTATAATCAAATCTCTTAACTTTTAATGACATCCTTTCAAAACTTCTTTTAGATTAACTCGTGTTTAGAAAATCTTCACTTCGTGCCTTTTCAGATATCACTAAATCGTGCTTAGGAAATTCTCATTAATTCGTGCCTCTATAGATATCTTGATTCTGTTATTTACCTAGAATCAAAACATAACAACAATCTTTCTTCTTTGATCAAAATTACATTCTCAAGTCTTCTTCCATTCGTATGCCTTTGAATGCTTCTCTTTACATTATCACTTTCTCTTCTCTTTGTTGTTGCACATTTCTCTTTTTCGTGAGTTTGCTATAATTGATAATATTGCCTTATGTTCTGTTTACTACTTTGCTTTATATCTCTTCTCATACTTAAATCTAGGTGCTATCATTTAATTCATGTCTTCACCTAGTGGTAAGTAGTCTTTTTTGAAACATTCTTATTTCTTGATTTTCTCAACAAGGTATTGTAAGAGTTCTCATTTTTCTTTGTGTCATTATCACACTCAAACTAATCTTTTATGGCAACAACAACCTCATATATACCTTTGACATCAATGACAATATATTTCCAACAAAGCTAACACAATTGCAAACAATAGAGTTCTAGTCAAAATATAGAGTGGACACCCTCCTATACCAGGTTGAGGAAGTCAATGAAAAGGTCAAATAGGAAATGCTAAAAGCCACACAAAGGGATTATGACACATTGTTAAAAGAAGGGAACAAGTAGAAGAGCAACAGGGAACAAGGAGAGAAGTCATTATAGAGACCTTTTTGGATACAAAAGTTAGAGAAGAGGAGACATCAAAAGAAAAACAAGGATATATCTATAGAAATGGATTGAGGTGAAATATTGCAGAAGGAAATAATTTGAATATTATATATATATTTTATTAATGTTGGGCATATACACCCAGCCGTACCTTTCTTGAGCCCAAAGGAGCCGTACATCCAAAGGAAGGAGGACTGAAGATTTTATAAGGCATGTGGGCCCACTTATTACTTACTGCAACACCTAGAAGAGATGCCAAGTCAGCTGCAGCCTTCCTAAAAGGGAAGTGCAGCCCTCATTAAGCAGCCGTACCTCTATGGAGGAAGCCATACATTTATTTGGAGCTGCTATTTCATTAAAAGGTGTGCCATACATGTGTTAAGGGAGCTATTGATGGTGTCTACAGGTCAGCAATATCAATATTTAATTTGTGTAATCACATTTTCTGGTATTTCTGGCATATTAATTGTAATAGCAACTTATAAATTTCTATGAGTTTGAGTGTATGGACTACTCATTATTTTTGGCTTAAGGACATTTTTATTAGCATATGATACTGGAAACATTAATTCTATTGTGGATTTAATGTCATTCTGCTCAAATTCTATTGAGTTTAAACAATCAATCAGCTGTAGCTACTCCTTCAGAAGCTCTTCACTGATAATGTTTCCAATATCATATGCTAATTGTGGATTTAATGTCATTCTGCTCAAATTCTATTGAGTTTAAACAATCAATCAGCTGTATACAAATTGTTTGATGAAATGTCTGCAAGGTAAAAATCAGAAAATTGCAAGTTTGCTTAAAAATTTCCGAGTGGGGTTCTTATAGTGGTATTAGAGCAAGAGATTCTGCCAGCCTAGAGGGTTTTAAAACTTGTGGAATGTCTGAAATAAATTTATGAATCCTGAGGACAGAGAATACATCTCTTACACGAGAATACAACAATTTCTTATTTGAGATTCTGAAGAGGAAGACAATATGGGTGATAGGAATGATCCACAACATCCAAGTACCATGCAGATTTTAAATGATTTGGCTAAAGGACAGCAACAGTTGGTTCAATTAATGACTCAAATGATGCATACCATTAATACCAATAATAATAATAATAATACAGGTAACAATGGCAATGCTGAAAATAACGATACTAATGGAAACAATGGCAACCATGGAGAAGTGAGCAATACAAATAATCCAACCACTAACAATTCTAGGTCAGCCAGTAGAACTACACATAGGCCTCTAATGCCTAACTTCATAGAGGCACCACCTAGAGGACAATCAGGACAATAGGATGGTGGTGAAGGGTATGCAAATTATTTGAGGGATTACCAATCATTAGGAGAGGAATTTCATGCAACTATGTCCTTAGCAGATTTTTGCTAGGTTAAGTACATAAACAGGCCCAGAGGAGATAGGGGACACAGATCTAATCAAGTGTTGCAGCATAGGGTGGGCAAGTTGTCTATTCCTAGCTTTGATGGTTCCAACAAGTGCACTGCACGTTCATGGGTGCAGAAATTAGATACATATTTTCAGCTCAATCCCATGTTAGAAACATAAGCCATTAAGTACGCCACATTGCAGCTAGATAGAGAAGCGCATGAGTGGTGGTATCATGTGTTGGTGACCTTGGGATATGCTAATTTTACTTAGAGGTTAATTTATAGGCTTGAGAAAAAGGACCCTAAGTTACACTTCAGAGAGTTGGCATAGTTGAGATGGTGGGATCAGTTGACTACTACATATCCAAGTTCCAAAAACTCTTAGTCAAGGTCATAGATGTTTCTGACCACAAGTTGATTGTTTTATTCATGGAGTGACAAAGCCACTTCGTGGTTGGGTCAAAGCATTTGACTCAATTACTTTGTAGGATGCCATCAAGAGGGCTAGAAATATGGAGAGTTCAACACCTAAAAACAAATTCCAGCCCAAACCATTTCCATCAAAAAAGGATAAGAAACCTTTCCATAAGGAGTGGCCAAAGAAGACTTACATGGATAATGAGGTTGGGAATGAACTTCACAAGAAAAAAGATTTGCTTCTCTTGTAAAGAACCTTGGGAGCCAAGTCACAGGTGTTTGGGGAAAGGGAAGGTTCATTATATAGAGGTGGTTTCAAATGGCGAGGAGGAGAGGATAGAAGGAGCTACTGGTAGCGAGTAGGATGATTCAAATGGGGAAACTTCAGATGGAGAGGGACATCCATCGGAAGAAGAGAAGGGAGGAACCGTTGCGACTCTTTCTGGTACTCCTAGGTATAATTCTTTCAAAGCAAGAGGTGTCTTATAGGGGTAGAGAGTTACAATCTTGATTGACAATGGGGCAACCCACAACTTTATAGATGAGGCTCTAGTGGCCAAGAGGGGTTTATAGAAAAAAGATTTTGAGGGCTTTAGTGTGATGGTTGTAGATGGGTTCACTATGACTTGCATGAAATGAATCCCTCAAATGAGCATAGCATTGGGTAACTATACAGTGACTGATGATTTTTATGTAGTAGGCATTGGGGAGACCAATGTTTTAAGAGTTAAGTGGCTACACTCATTGGGAAAGTAATTGCAAAACTTTAGACTATGGAGCTGAAGTTTAGAGTGGATGGGAAAAAGGTGGTTCTAAGGGGTATGTCGGTGCACCTAGGGTTGTGTTTGCTAAGAGGATGGAGAGTATATTCAGACACGGTGATGTTTCTTGTGCAGCCTAGTGTTTGATTTCCTCTAAAATCCCTTCGATTAGTGATGGACAATATCATGTGGACATCCAATCCATGTTGAATAAGTGCAGGGTGGTCTCTAGTGACATTCCTCCTTGGAAACCTCTTGATAGGGGTTTTGAGCATGTGATTGAGCTGGAGGACTCTAAGCTCATTATTACTACTCCTTATCGACATCCAAAAATATTCAAGGAGGAGATTGAGAAAATAATAGAGTTATTGGATATGGGACATATCAAGCCCAACTTGAGTCTCTTTGCTTCTTCAGTTGTTTTTGTGAAGAAGGATGGGACTATGCAGATGTGCATTGATTATCGTGCACTAAATAAAAAGACTATCAAAAACAGGTATCCGATTCCTAGGATTGATGAACTGTTAGATGAGTTGCATGGTGTAGTATATTTTTCAAAGATTGATCTTTGTTTTGGATATCATCAGATTAGAGTTCGAGACCAAGACACTCAAAAACAACATTCAAGTGTCACTATGGTCACTATGAGTTTCTGGTCATGCCCTATGGTTTGACAAATGCTCCTGCTACCTTTCAGTCTTGCATGAACCACACTTTTAATAAACAAGTACGAAAGTTTTTACCGGTGTTCTTTGATGATATTCTTATTTATAGCAAGACTTGGGAGGACTATTTCAGGCAATTAGATGAGATATTGGGTATGGAGGCACAATCCTTATTTGCCAAAGCTTCTAAGTGTGAATTTTGGGTTGATTGAGATACTTTACCTAGGCAATGTGATAGGTGCAAATGGAGTGAAGGTTCATCAAGAAAAGATATAGGCTATTTTGGATTGGCCACCATCGAAGACACTAACAGAGTTGAAGGGATTCTTCAGCCTTTGCAGTTACTACAAAATTTTTGTGAAGGGGTTCTCGCAACTCGGTGCACCTCTTACAAATCTCACTAAGAAAGGAGCTTTCAAATGGATTGAGGAGGCTTAGCGCACATTCAAAAAGCTTGAGGTAATGAGCAGTTGTCCTATTTTGGTATTACCTGATTTCTCTCGGCCTTTTGTTTTGGAGTGTGATGCCTTAGGTGAGGGAATTGGAGTAGTGGTTATGTAGAACAGACGCCCCATTGCATATGAGAGCAAGAAGCTCCATGATGTTGATGCAAATCCCCATGTACTGTTGTTCTCCTCTGTTCATAATGTCTTCCTTGTCCTTTATTCTTCCTCTTATGATCCATAAAATCATTGTAAGACATATCTATCGTAATTTCATTAGGGAGAGAATCATACTCAGCACGGCCGAGTCTCAACTGTTCCACAAATGATGCATTTTCTTCTAGCTCAGGTTGAGGGTTTACTGGTGCCAAGAAGGTGGGTTTGAATGGCCTGGAAGAAATGTGCGTGCTATTTGAAGCAGGCTGAGCAACATGTCCATTATGCTGGTTGGTGGCACTGTGTTCTCCCCTATGTCCTTGATTGTTCTGTGGAATTGGGTTCTAACCCACTTTCCCCATCATGAAAGATACCATATCCATTAAGGCATCCATCTTCCTCTCGAATCTCTTTCCCGGACTTATCGATCTTTCTCTTCCTTTCCCACTATCATCTCTGTTACCACCCGATGTCCTCTCATTATCCCCCATTTTTGTTTCCTGAGAAGACTCCCAATGAGCCCTCAAAACCTCTGATGCTGTCTGACCTTTTGGAGCCTGATGCCACTGAAACTGATTTGTAGCCTTCTTGTCTTCCCTTGCTAAGTATCTCTTTTCTCTGTCACTCATAGACGGTTTGTTTCACAGGATGGCAGGATGCGTGGCTCTGATACCACTGAAATATTCCGAGCCAAATTTTTCGATTTTTTAAATGTGATTACAACAACATGCACCCGTTAAGGTTAGAGGAAAACCCAAATGATGCGAAATGAACTCTAAGCAAGAATGTACACTAGGATCCCGAATTGGGCAAGGTGTGAGCATATGGTCAGAGGATCTTATGCATTTCAGAACAAGCAACTCTAACCAAGAATGTGTCCAAGGTGGACGATCATATGGTCAGAGGATCCCTATCACTAATACTGTTGAAAGTAACTCAACACCAAGTATGTGCTACCCAATCCAGAATGGAAATGAGGCGACCATATGGCGGAGATATTAAAACTTCAATGCAATTCAAAGTAAATAAGCGGCAAGCCAGCCTCTTCCACTTGTTCAGTGGGCATTACAAAGTATGATTAGCAAGAATAAGAAAGATGCTGACAGTACTACTGTTCAGCTTACAATGAGATGTAGAATGCCTGCAAAATCAAGGATTAGAGCTCTTCAAATTGTTGCAATAGTAAATGTGTCTTCCACAATGTTTGTCATGACTCCCTAACACCAACTCAACTCAAATGACAGCCTAAATGCAAACTGATATGACTGAACCATGGACTGAAACTAATAACCAGCAACACAGAACTTAATCAAAATACTCATAACTCTCCAAAAACTCACTCAATTCTCATGAGACCAAATGCAAAGTGACTATCAAATGATGGCGCCCCATATTGAATCAAGAAAACAGACCCAAAGACTTCAAATCTTTTATGCACGAATTTCAAGGCAGCCCAAAAGGTACGACCCTCAAGGAAGGGCGATTTTCTTAAATAAAATCAAGGACTTCTTCAAAAAATCTGATAATAAGCAAGAAGGGTCGCCCCTAATAGACAGAGAGATAAGTGCAATACCCAGAATGATTATTTTTGGTTTTTTTGACTTATATGTAAAAACCATATGCAGCTACACTGAAACAGCAACTCCAGAATCTGATATAAAATGCGACAAAACAGAACTACAAGCAAAGCAATGCAACAAAGCAAACCTCACTACAAATTCTCTCACAAACCAACTAAATTCTCCACTAGATGCTATCTCTCAAGCATGAAGTCGAGCCAAGGCTAGGAGGCTTTCATTCCTCGAAGCAGTCCCAGCACCATTCTGGCAGCATAACAATACTTCAGACATAAGATACCAAATGAAGACCCCAAGATGTCCTTTTATAATTTTGTGAGGACCCCTCCAGAAGCTTCTAGAAACCCTAAATTCAAATTTGAATCCAAACCTTTCCCTCCAAGAAATGGCGTCACTTTTCTTCAAGGCTTCATTTGAATTTTTAATGAAATTCATCTTTTCAAGATAGGAGTCCAACATAAAGCTTCAATTTGACCTTAATAAATAATATTATCCCAATGAGGCGCCACCCCTTAAAGACCACCTTTTTAAAACAACATTAAGTTAAGTGACTAGGCCAAGGGGTATCATAACATTAAAATATAACATTTTAAAATCAACTTGACAAATGCATCCCAAGGCCAAATTGAGCAATTCCAGCTGAACAGACAACTGAGGGAAGCCAACTGAATCGGAACCAACCTGCCAACTGCCAAAAATAGAATTTACTAAAAATAGTAAATTCGAAAAAGTGCTCGGAACGCAAAGCTAGACACACCACTGCGAAGCTCTCTGAAAACCCAGAAAGAATCCGCAATCAAAACGCCGAGACTCGAGCAACAACAACCACAAAACAAGAAACCCTAATTTCACCTTCCGAGTAGCCTACGGTCTCCGGAATAGGCCAAGGTCAACCAAAGATCATGCTCGAGAAGGGACATTACATACATCCAAAGGAAGGAGGATTGAAGATTTTAGAAGGCACGTGGGCCCTCTTATTACTTAGTGCAGCACCTAGAAGGGGTGCCAAGTCAGCCACAACCTTCCTGAAAGGGAAGGGCAATCCTCACTAAGCAGCCATACCTCTACGGAGGAATTCATACTGTTATTTGGAGCTGCTATTTCATTAAAAGGTGTGCCATACATGTGTTTAGCGAGCTGCTGATGGTGTTTACAGGTCAGCACTATCAGTAGTAGTTAAGTGGCTATGGAGAACTCCATGTGAACCTGAATGTAGTTTTGCTAAATGTTGTTGTCAACAACTCTAATGGGAAGGAGAGGAAGGGAATCTAAGGAATACATGACTTGAGGACACCGATTAATGGAGAGGTCAATAGATTGAAGTAGTGAATTGGTCTTTGAATATCATGACCATTGACATCTTGTGAGGTCCAACTAGAGAATCCTCTTTCAATAGGAAACTACCAAGTAGGGATATCTCTCACAACCTGAAGCTAAATTGTCCAAGGATTTGAACTTGTGGATATAAAAAGTGAACATGAAGATATACTTGAGGTAAAGGGGCTAGGTAGAAAACTTTGCTTCAACAGTTCCTCAAAGAATACTTCATTTGCATCAAATCATATGCCTAAGAGTTTGTATACTATATGTGCCTAGTGAGGAGACCCCAAACTAGGTTCCCAAACCTTAGACTCATAAAGAACCAAAGGCTTAATAACTTCATTGAAGGGGCAATGCTTATCCTAGTAATGTATTTTAAAATGCCTTCCCTCCATGAACAAAAGTGAAGCATATCCCTTATGAAGGCACAAATTGGAGGCTAGTTTTAGATTGAAAAATTGTCAAGTGCATTGAACTTCTAAACGAGTATAACCTTTTGGTATTTCTACAGCCTCAATTGCTATAGAAAAACTATAACTTGGTTAGAACATGCTTAGATGTTTTGAAGAGATACTTGAGCTTCATTGCCAACTTGAACACTAAGACAATTTTTAGTACCCAACTATGCTTCTATCATATTTAGAAGCTGGGTTATGCTGAACATTCTTATTAGAGATCCACCTCTTTTTCCCTCAAGACAAAGAAGCCATATGTGAATTTAAAATTTGCTTGTTAATTTAGTGTAGAGTACTTCTAGATTCAATTGTGTGTATTTCTGCATCTTATTCATAGATCAATATTGTCATATATACACTTATCTATATTATTATGATTGCATTTTCTCTTTAGTATTGTGTCTCCTATCTATATTTTTTATTTTGCGTACTCCAATATTGAATTATATCACATATCAATAAGCAAATAGTGATAGAACTTTCATCATGATTTTTCTTTCGCAATTATATCTATAATTTACTCTTATCATTTATCATTAAATCACATCATTATGCAATCATGATATATTCCTTATCTTGCTATATGATTTTTCTGATATTCATTCATTTATTTACATCTTTTTGATTGTATTTAGGAATATCAATATTTTTTCTCTATATATTGTTTAATTTATATTAATATCTATATAATATTATGTTTACGTTTACAAATTCATTTCTCCATATCTATATATATTCACTAATGGATTAATTTATACATTTTATTTATTTTGTGATTAATATATTTATGCTACCCTTTTGTCTTTTATCTTTTCTCCTCTTGTCTTCTCCCTCAATTTTTGATCCTGTTGTCACCTCCATTCCTTTTACAGATTTTGTCTATAATCCATATCTTTACTTTGCTCTTCTTGATGATGGATCATTGAGTGTGATTCAAAACATCCTTTTTTAAGATGCAAAAATATACAGTTTAATCTAGAAGCACTCTACTCTAAATTAATAGACAGTGGAAAACTCATGCCTATTGTTAGGAAAAGGGTGTTGTACACCTTGCACAAGAATGAATTACTTTAATTATGTAAAATAAATATTTATTTGCATGGTGCATCTTTAGGAGATATGTTTAGCCACATTAAATATTTATTTGGGTCCACTTATAAAGTTGTATGTAACATTCGTTAGATATTTTATAGCTAGGTTGCACATAGGAAAAATATTTAATATTAAAAAAAATTAGTATCAAAAAGTAAATTTGGGGGTCAGTGGTTTTGTGCACTCATGGTTTTGAGACACATGGTTTTATCTCACCCAGTGTTACAAGACTCGGGCTCACCTTGGACTCGACAAGCTGATTTTTGATTCGGAGTCAAACTCAATGCCCAAACTCGGCAAATTGAAAAACCAAAGAAATTTAGAGATTTTTAAGGACTTAAAACTTGTTTCATGCACCCTTTAATAAATAAACCTTAAAGACACAATAACCTTATCAAATAGAAACTACTTTGATGACATACACAAACATACATGGATCAAATAAGTATAAACACAAATTTTAGCTGAAAAAAATAACATTAGTAACACAATTAGATATACAAATGTTGTCAAATGTATACAATACTTTGGAGTATGAAATCCATGGCATCAAAAGTTCCAAACAAATATCAAAACAAAAGCTAGAAGTCTATGGCTCAGAGGTGTCTGCATCACTAAGCCCTCCTACGTGGGCATCTAAGATAGGTCCTAGATGATGATACAGTCATAATCTTTGCTTGTGTCTCAATGAGACCCACACCAACATCCAAGCTGTCTACTCATGCTCTATCCTCGTCCTTTGCCATGGCTATTGCTTCTGCCTCTCTATCCACCTAGTCAACCCAATCAAGGTCCTTGTTGTACCCAAAATAAATTTTTTGCTTGAATAAGGCATTTTGGTAAAATGGGTCTAAATATTGTAAAATTGTCCTCAAAAGTCAATTTTAGGTCAAACAAAGCATGGGCTTTTTGTGGGTTTATTGTCAGGAGGATACTTGCAAAGTTTGAAAATTTTGAAAATTAGGGTTTTAGGCCCCTGTTTTTAGGAAAAACCCTAAAAATAGGACCTTATCAAAAATGACTCAAAATGATTTTGATTGGCATATTCCTCGGCACGATCATATTGGTCCAGTTAGAATCATGAAAAAGTCAGTTTTGCTCTGGTGGGTCTATTTCACTTTTTCAGGAGAAAAGTTAGGACCTCCGAGGTCAACAGTGGCATATGGCCAGTACCAAGTATCAAGATCTAAGCTTCAGACGTTGCACAAATGAGTCTATGGCGAAAGATGCTCGAAAAGATGCTTGACGGTGGAGGGGAATTTCAAAAAGTTGAAAAATGCAAAAAATAGACTTAAGTCTGGAATATGTTGGAAGCATTGCAAATCATGCACACGCAACGACGAACGCAGTCAACACATCAGCAACGGTGACAATGCAGTCGACAAACATGTGAATGGCTGGTGTTGGTGTTGCACACGGACAACAAGCGCAATCGGTGGATGGTGATTGCGGTCAACGCAATCGACGACACGGTGAACACGAAGCTCAAGAAGGATGAAAATCATCAAAACATGACTAACTCTGGAGCCAAAATGCACCCCTGCTAGCCAGGGGCGCCCATGAATTCAAGGGATCAAATATAGTTGTTAAGATATGCAAAACTTGTCATCCTCTCCAGAATTCTGCAAGCTTTATGACGGATCGCCAAGCTAGTTCAACAGGTTCATCAAACACCGGAAAAAGAGGGTCAAGCGGAAGATGTTGAAAATGAAAAACATCAAAAAATGGTAGTTTATCAAGGAAAATGCACCCCTGTAGGCCAAGGTCGCCCAAAAAAGAAACTACTCAGAATTCAAAATTTGGGTTAGCCATCTCCAGATGATCTTTCCGGATTCAGCCCAGCTTTCTAACAAATCCATTTGCGAACTTAGAGGACCTATCAAACGCAAGTGGCTGTTGATCAAGCAGACATGTAAAACAAAGGATAAAATAAAGCTCATTAGAGCAAAATGCAGCCCTACGGGCCAGGGGCACCCAACATTTTGAGCAGTCAAATGTGGTTTTTAACAACTGTCTTCTGCAAGACATCTGCTCAGAATCCTTCCAGCTTCACGATGAATCCAACTGCCAGTTCACGAGACTTGTCAAACGCTCATAAACGAAGATCAAGTGTGAAACATTGAAAGTGAAGGCAAGTTGAAAAATGTGAAAAATTGGCTAAGTATAGAGGAAAATGCACCCTTCTAGCAAAAGGTACCCAACTTTTTGGAGCACCAAATGCAGCTTTCGTGCTTCGCAACTTCCAAGGAGACCTCAGAGTTGATCAATCTATGTGACGGATTTTTCAGCAAATATATTGGTGCAGTCAAACTCCTAGCACCGAGAACCAAACTGGAGCATTTCGTCAAGGGTTGCAAAGTGAAAATTGCGTCTCAGAAGCACAAAAGCGTCCCTGCAGGCTAGGGGCACCTAGGAATTTGAACCGCTTGAATTAGTTTTTAGAGCTTGCACAACCAGTCATCCTTTCTAGGATTCTTCTAGCTTCGCAATGGTTTCAACATCCAGCTCGTGGGAATCGTCAATCATTGGCAGTTGCAGATCAAAGCACGGGAGGTCAAATTAAAGAAATTAAAAATCTTCCGAGAAATTGGCTGTTTAGCAAACAGAAGCACCTAATCTCAAGAAGGCGCCTAGAAATTTGAGCGACCAGATTCAATTTTTAGGGTTTGCAGCTTCTAGGAACATCTTCTCAGATTTGATCATGCTCCGTAGTGAATTTGTCAGCCAAACCCAGGATCAATCAGAAGACTAGAACCAGGGATCAAACGGAGGCAGTTCATCACAAAAAAAGACAATTCTTCAAAAATATTCTAACACTCGTGAAACTTGGATGCGTAAAGTCAAAGTGGGCCCAATTTGACTTGAGTTACGAGTTTTGAAGGCTTCTTCATGCCTAGGTCTCCCAAAATTTGGGGAAAACTTCTAGTTAACAGTCAATCACACAAGTTGACTCCTCAATAAGGGTTTTGAACACCCTAATTGATGTTTCCACCTTCAAATTGATATTTATCAAGCATCTAGGTGTCTTTTCTTCATTATTCTTTGCAGGTTGAAGAGCAAACACATTTTTCTTCACAATGCCATTTGAAGGATCAAACGACAAGGGTTTTCAACTTTCTTCGTATTTTCAAGAACAAGTTGCACAGAAGGATGTTTTTCCAAAATTCATACCTCCATGCATCAGTTTTTAGAGGCAATAATTCATAACCTTTAGCTTCAAGCATTCTGGGTTCACTTATTTTTCAATCTTTTTGAAGATTGAAAAGTTTTCCCACGATTTCTTCTACTTTTGTCTTAGGTTTTCTTGCATGTTCAAGCAAACTCCATTTTTTCATAGATTTGGCCTTTTGGGTTCATTCAACATTGAATTGGCCACAAAATCCACGTGCCAGAATTTTCTAAAAAAATTGCCCTGTTGCCCCCATTTTTTAGGGTTTTTGCAAAATGTCATCTTTTTCAGAAACTGACATTCTGGGTTTGCTTAGCATAGAGGCGCCTACAAAACCCATGTGCCAGAATTTTCCGAGGAAAAATAGCTTCTGCAACTTCTACTTCTGAGGGGTTGTTGCATGTCCAAGAAAAAGTCATTTTTTCGAAAATCTAACATTCTGGGTTCATTCAAAAAGATATTCTAAACAAACCCACGTCTTAGAATTTTTAGTAAAAATTGCTCCTCGGTGAAGCTATTTTCAGCCTTTGCAAAAAAAGTTGTTCAAGTATAGGCGTGTGCCTAGTCATTCTTCCAGATTTTCAGTATGTAGTTCTCTCAAGTTGAATTCAAGACCAAATCGGTCTTGCTTCATGATTTCTTGAAGACAACTTACACCGATTTACATTGAGCACATCCAAGGGTTGATTTGGACAAATTGATAGGCGTAGACACTCAAAGTCCACAAATTCCATATGGTTTCATACCTCATATAGCTGATAGCCTTTCAAGGCCACTTTAGAGGGTTGAATACCGTTGGAACTCTAGGTGTGCAGCGAGTTCATGAGCATTTCTCACGGCTAGAGTGTTCACAGTCAAACTTTGCAGTTTCATCATGCAACACTCTTCCATTGAGAAAAATCAAGAAAAGCGTGAGAAGCATAAAGCTGCAGAAGAAATAGAGGTCATCACTTTTGTTATAGAGTCGCCAAAGTTACCAATCAGTGAACTACCCGTTGAAGTGTGCAGATATTTCCAGGATTGCTCAAGTTGCTGACAAGCAGTAAACTAACAGTTGAGGCATGTGACAATCTCCAGATGATGAGGTAGTTAAACTGCCTCTTGGAGGAGTTGATTGCTCGAGATGGCAACTAGTGAGCTACCAGTTGGGACGTCCTACCTTTTCCAAAGATAGTATTTAAAATGACAGTTAAACTTGACACCATTTCCAAGTTAACTCGTTGTCCCACCTTTAATGCATGTCTAGTTTTGGAGACACCTTTGTACAGTTGGAGTTAGTTTTAGTTTTAGAATAAGTTAATTGAGGTAATCTTTCTAGTTAATTGTTAGTTACCTTTGTTTAGACATAGGAATAAATCTTGTAGATTGGCAAGAACTATTTGTTAACCCAAGGAGATTTTACGGTTTCCTACTCCTTTGAGTGTCTATAAATAAAGGCAACCTTGCTCATTGTATTTTAACCGGACTTCTTATAACAAAACGTTGAGCCTTTGTGCCTTCGACTTTGTTATGTAGTATATGTTCTTGAACCATACTTGTGATAACAAAATGCTAAGCTATTTTTGCTTGCTTTCTTGTTGTTCATGTACTTGCGTTCAATCTTTGTTCAAGTGTTATTTGGTTGATCGTATCTTGTATGATTGTCCTCTTTCATACCATTTTCTGTCCCAAACGTGTTCATTGATTGACTTTGAGGAAATAAATCAAAAGTACATTGAGTCTTTGATCCAAAATCTCAAGATCTTTCAAATATTGTTGTTTCTATAATCTTTGTTTTGATCTACACCTCGAAAAGAGCAATGAGCCTTCGAGGGAATTTGGAGATTAAGTTTATCGTTTGATGTTGTTTCTTATAATCTTTATTTCAGCTTACACCTTGAAAAGAGCAATGAGCCTTCAAAGGAATCTTGAGATCTAGTTTATTGTTTGATGTTCTGTTTTTATAACCTTTATTTCAGCCTACACCTCGAAAGAGCAATAAGCCTTTGAGGGAATCCTGAAGTCTAGTTTATTGTTTAGTGTTAGCCAAAACCATTCCCCGTTACTTTTAAATCCTCTCACTCTGAATTTACCTAAGGAGATAGAAGCATTATAAATTTAGGCCTAGTTGTAGTTGAGATTGCGAAACCAGAGAAAAACCTCAGCTGCAATGCAATTTTTTTTATAAACCTCGTGCTCTCAGCTAAGTTAAAAAGATAGGAACTTAGTTTACTTCAGTTTTTAGGCAGGAACTTAGTTTACTTTAGTTTTTATGCATAATCAACAAAAGAGGGAGCTTCCCCTCCTAATTTGAAGAGCAGTTTATCTGTGCATAGCTGTCCATTTCCAATATGCAGTCCAGAGGTGCGAATTGAAACACCAACAGTCCTCATCACTAAAGATAGGATCTTCAGCCTTAGTGATCCAATCTGATTGTGGATCGACCTCCTCTAATGTGATGGGTGATACGTCAGTGCCCAAAATCTGTTTATGGCAAAGGCGAAGGTTGTAATGAACATAAACTAGATCATTCAACCTCTGCATTGACAATCTATTGCACTTCTTGGAGTGTATGTTCTCAAACATACACCAATAATGCTCACAACTTGAAGCATTGCATGGTTGGCTCAATACTTGAACTCCAATCCTCTGAATATTTGGTACCTTAACACCCAATCTTTCCCACCATGCATTTGAGATGAGAAAAAGAAAAAAATCATTTTCATTATCCAACTTTAAGTTTCAATATTTAATAATAATAGAAAAAAGGAAAACTTTTATTTTTAAACTTATATTATACCCTTAATAATTTTTTACTTGGCTACAATGTCAATCAAGTAGCCTTGCATATATCTCATGCAAAGAGATCTTGTGCAAGTGTAAAAGTCTCAATCTTGGTTACTATTTATGCTCTAACACCAGAATCAGACATCATCCGCTCTATGACTATGTAGAGCCCACTCAAAACCTCCTCATCCGCCTTGAAATCGGGGGAGAATTGGAATGTCGGGTTGAGGAAATATGCAGCTACATGTAGCGGCTTGTGAAGCTGGAGGTGTCATTGTCTATCAATGATTTCCCAAATGGGGTGATACTTATCATCAACTCCCCCATAAATGGATCTAATGGCCTCCTTGGCCCTATCCATGCCCTTATATATGTAGCCCATTGCGGGCTTCTCCCCATCAACAACTCGTAGGAGAACCACTAAAGGCTTTGAGAACTACAATTATTGAGAAACATTAGCATAAGTAAGAGTCAACAAAAATAAGCAAATAAAATAAAAACAAGAATGAAAATATAATGTAGTAGTAATTACATTTACCTTTACGATCTTCACAGTAGGTACCCAAAAGCCTTGCTCATCAAAAATCCAATTTGCCACATCTTCCCCTACATTGGTCTTAGCATATGATGAGGAAATCCACTCCTCACTAACTAACATGCGCCGCAAAGCTACCTTTGACTGCAACAAGGATTGTAATGTGATGAAATTGGTAGCAAACCGATTTATTCCAGGACGAGCCAATTCCTTTTACCCTGTGAATTGCCTCATTAGGCTGAGGACCCATGTGTGATTGTATATAAATTTACAAATATTTTTTGCTATCTCTACACATGCTTTGATCCATGCAATCTTGCCAAGATCCTCCAATATAAGGTCAAGGCAATGAGCAACACGAGGAGTTCAAAATAATGATGGGTGCCTATCCATCAATAGTCTACCTACAACAACATAAATTGCTGCATTATCTGTAACTGCTTGCACCACATTCTCCTCACCACATCCATAGTTTGAAAACTCAGATTCAGTGAGGACTTAGCAGCCCAAAATAGGACTCGAACTTGGGACTTGGCATGGACTCGGCAAAAAAAATGAAAAAAATCATGTTTTAAAGCTGAGAAAGCAGCCTCCAACCGCGACAAGAGTCCAGGCACAAGACTCGGGAGTCCGAGCCCAAGACTCGAGAGTTCGAGCCAAGGACTCGGGAGTCCAAGCTAGAGACTCGGCTTGCAAGTCCGTGCCAAGTCAAGTCGACTCGCAAGTCCGTGCCAAGTCGACTCGGCCAGCTTGTAGATTCCCGAGTCCGGCAAGTCCGCGGCGAGTCTAGCAGAGTCTTCCAACTATGCCCACATCAACCAAGACTCCCTCCAAAGCCTTGCAAAGGAATTCAACATATTTGGTGTTCTAGATGCATTAATAGATTTGATGAACACTGTGCCACTTGGGAAAGAAATAAAATCAATGAATCAATAAAGCATAAATTAAAAATCTTGATTGTTAATCACTATATCAATGCATTTTAGGAAGTAAAATCAGCTGAGGAAGAAACAAGAAAATTGAGCAATGTTTTGTTTGTTCTATCCGTCCAACCATTAGTCATGATGGTGCAACCCTTCTTCCTCCATATGTGTTGTTGCTCCTCTATTGTGGCTTTCACATCAACCACCTTCTGTGACAAAATGGTGCCCTTTATCTCCTCATCATTAGGGGCTTTGTACTCCGCCCTGCATACAATAATTACATCAACTATGTTTTGCCTATAAGGAGACCTAACATAAATAAATTAAATAAAACAAGTATTGTAAAATGGAGAATTTAAATTTGACTTCAACATAGCTTTCAATATAAAATTTCAAGACACAAAGAATCACCTATCAAGCTATATATTTTAAAACAAAACAAAAAAAAAAGAATTACCTGGCTGCATGGAATGGAATGTCACAATAAAACCAAAAATCTCCATTGCACTTTTGGCTGCATCATGTTTATCTCTGTTCCAACCCATGCTCTCAAGTGACGGTTGGAAACCTAGAGTAGTGCGTGGCAAAATATATGAATCCACCCTAGATGCACAAACTCTAGGCCCAATGCTAACATTGCCACTGCTACTAGCACTAGCACTGGCAACACTTGTAGATGGAGGACATGGAGGAATGGAAGAAGAGTCTCTAACTCCACCAATGGCTGCCATCTCCTCTCTTTGCCTCTTTTTTTAGTTCTTTTTGCTACGCAAATGTTTCCAATTGAATTTGCACTTGATGCATAACCTCGTGAGACACTTTGGGGATGGATTAGCATCTTGGCCTTGTATATGTGCAGGATGGTATTTCAATCTATTAATGCCTCCCCCATGCATAGTTGTTTTGCAATGAAAACATGTTACCTCTCTTTTTTTTGCCTAGGGGTAATGATGGCATGTTTCCAACAAGGGTCCTTTCTAATTGGAGTTTGAGACATTGTGCTACAGACAATTTATAAATCAAAACAATGCTGCAATAACACATAAATAGAAAAAAAATAACATTCATGGTTTATGTTTAACTAATATAAAAAAACCTAGGGCAACTATAAAACTATTTTTTTTACAAAAACACCTAGGGTTTGTTCAACAAAAAAATTAAACATACCTAGGGTTTGTTATTTGTTCCACTAAAACAAAATACAAAAAAAAAAAGAAGAAATGTAGAAGAAAAATGAAATATTGGTTAGAAAAAAAAAAAAAACCTTCAAATTCAAACTTACCTTTTAAATCTTTCTTGAAATCAATGGTGAGCTCTTTCCAATCCTTTGTAGACTCCTCTAGATGCACCAAGAGTAGTTACAAACCTGCACAAATGGGATTCAACCACCGATTTTTGCTCAATCTCCTTGCTGGTTTTCCTTAAATGCAAATAAATTTTGGCTGAAGTCTCTCTTTTTTCCTCCTTTGACTTGAAAATGAAATGAAGTGCCATTTAGGGTGGAGGCAAATATAAAACAAAAACTTGTGAAAGTCATTTTTTATGTTGTTTTTTTTGTTTTAAGTTTACGCCTATCACGACCAAGTTTTAGGCTTGAGATGATGAGCAGACAAATATACTAAGAGGCGGGAGGGGGGGAAGCGGGAGGGGGGTGAATTAGTATATTACAATTTTTACCCTCTCAATTTTTATCAACTTTAAACTCTAACACAATAACAACTATGCAAGAATATAACAATATGAACAAGTTGACACCAAGATTTTACATGGAAACCCTTACAGGAGAAAACCACGGTACAAAATTATATACTTTATAATAAAATAGGTTTACAATGGTAGTAGGCACCAACCTCTTAATCAATTATGTAGGTACCAACCTACAAGGAGCACCAACTCCCTAACTTGATTTAGTAGGCACCAACCCACAAGGAGCACCAACTCCTTCTTGCAAGGCACCAACCTTGACTTTCTTGACAGAAAATTTCAAATGTAGAAAGAGATCTTCCAATAGATCTGCTTCATGCTTCAATCTATCACTTCTATGTGATGTATGCTCTTCTTTTAGGCTCACACAAGAGATACTTCTGCACTTCTAGACACAAACTCTACACTTACTCTGCAAATCTGATTTGGATATCAAATATATAAGTTGCTCAAGAATTGCAACCCTTTGATGAAAGAACACATCATTTAAAAAATCTGTCTCTTCATATCTTAATCACATCTTTTCAGATGTGTCTTTTTGCAAACTCATACCATTTCAATCTTAATTACACCTCTTCAAACATATACTCTTATTAATAATAACTCAAATCATTCCAATGGTTTGATTTAATTCTATTTTCAATGGAAATTTGAAGTCTCCTTTTTGGATCGCACACCTTCATGTAGTAATTAATTTTTGTTTCTATAATTCTAAAGTTTCATAAAATAAACCGTACTCTTTCAAGAAACAAATCACATCACTTCAGCAAGAAAGCGTTTCTCTTCAAGAATGAATCGCTGTCTATTTTTTGTCTTTATTCATTTGTGTTTTATTCTAATTTTGTCTTTTTTCCAGCCTTGTTTTATTTAGAATCGCACCTTTTGCTTGATTAAAGCTCACGTTTCATTAAGAAATAAGGATCACTACTTTTTATCCTTCTGTCTTTTTCCGACTTTTGTCTCTTTCTCTATTTTGTCTTTATATGACTTTGTCTTTTCCTGTTGTTTATTTATTTTTAAATGCTTCTCTTTAATTTTTATTTTTGTTCTTTTTGCCATTTGACCTAGTCTAAGTTCTTTGCTGAAATTGAATCGTTCTTTTCGAGTGTCATGTCCCCATTTTGTGAGCATCGAGATCAAGATTATGCCTTATCTACCCCGAGTCACGTGAGCGGGTTAGAGGGTAGAATTAAATTTGGGAACTGCGATCGATTGCGATTTTGATCAATTGGCTTTTCGTTGCTCACTCGACCTTCTTGTAACTGCTATTTTATTTTTGGCAGCAAGGTGGGACCACATTTTAGCGCATGGTCATGGGTATTGAATCCTTGGGGTTCGTCACTTAGGGAAGCAGTAATCGGATGATTAACGAGGAAGATATTAATATTTAATTATATTGATTAAATATTAATTAATTAATGATTATAATATAAAGTTATAATTTTTTAATTATAACTTAAGTGATTCTCATAAAGGGGGCGCCCATCATCAGAAAGGGGCCATTTAATCATTATAATTTATTATAATTATTTGACGGAGAACTATTGAGAGATTAAAAGAATTAAACGTTAAATATATTAAAATTCCCTATTATTAAGGAAATCGCACTTTTGTGCAATAAAGAGGTTCTGCCTTGGGAATTGAGTCATTATGACATTTGATGAATTAAAAATTGATCAGGCTTTGCCAGAGAACGGAGACCTTAGGGTTTCATCTCGAAATTCTTTGGAGAACGAGCCATCTCCATCGAAACAGTTCAGAGGGTGTGAAATAACACCTGATCTACTGCCAGTCGTGGGATTTCTTCATCCAGAAGAAATTACAGAGCTTCTCAGAGTTTATTCAGTTACAGAGTTTCAGCATAGTTCATCTGGGATCACATTGCAAGTCCAGGCGCACCTTGTTTCAGAGACTAGACACAGAGATCAAGAAGGCCGTACCTTTTTAACATTAATTGCTGTTACTGACCGAGCCGTACAAATCTGTACAGTACAGCCGTACCATCATTGGGAAAAGTGTATAGTCTTCAGAGTTCAGAGCATTTTGCATTCAGGAAACCTTCAATCATTTAGGCGCACCTATACTAGAGATCTGGAGATTGGTAAAGGGCCGTACTATCATTTATTTCTTGCTGCTGTTCTTTCCTGGCCGTACCAGACTGTACCAGGCCGTACCATTGAAGGAAAGACGTCTTTTCTCAAGGGAAGCAAAACGCCTCTTGTCTTCATCATCTGGCACTTTCCATGTGGGCGCTGACATCCAGAGAGGAACTGCGTGGCTTTTGACAGAGGAGAAAGTGAGACATTAATGCAGCCGTACCATCAGATCTGTACCTTTCAGCTTGCTGGTTTACCAGGTTTTTACAATAAAATTCATTATTTCATATTGCATGTCTGTAGAACAATTTTGTAATTATTCCAGAAGAGCAAATAATAGACTGGTATCGTATTGGCTTCGGATATTCTTGTTATCAGAGAGTTAGATATTTTATTTGAATTTATTTCATATTTCCAAGCAAAATCGTACCATTTCATTAATTGTTCAAAACCTCAAAAAGACAAGCAAACACCAAAAACCTTCAGAAAATCAAACAAAACTGTCAGATCCGGAGAATAGGGGAAACTAGGGTTTCTACAGTGGTATCAGAGCTAAATCCTGCCATCCTAAGGGTTTAGCCGTCTTCTGCAGCCGGAACAGTTAGGTATTACCAGGTATTATTCATTTCGTCGAGCTTTGGTTGACAGGCAACAGGGTTCAATCTGGCAGCCGGGAAACATGGCTGACAGGAATTTCAGGACTGATAGAACAGATAATGTTAGAACAGAGTTTATTCATAGTAACAGAGGCCAGGGCCGTGCAGAGGTCTTGCATGCACTCAGAGATCTTCGTGCAGGTCAACGGCAGTCAAATGGTGTATTACAGCAGTTGGCAGTTGCACTTCAGAGACTGGATACTCCGAGGAGACCGTCACCACATCGTGACGATGACAGGAGTGTTGCAGGTTCACGGAGAGCTCCTAGGACAATGTCACAGACAGCAGATAGGCCTACTAGGCCCACTTTCACGAGACAGGAGCCTGATGAGGTTTTAGCAGGTGAAAAACATGAGGGTTTGTACACTGGTACATTTAGGACAGCGAACGACGAGTGGCAGTTAGCACCACCGGAGATCAGCGGAAGGATCGCGATTGACAGAACACCACAAAACACCGAAAGAGAAGTTAATAGCATGTTCCAGGAGTATAGCATTCTACCTCAGAAGATTAAAACAAAACTTCCTTTCATGAGTTACGTGGATGTGCACCCGAGTCTTTGCCATAAGACAGAGTCTGCAAGACAGAAATATCTGACTATAGCTTGTGAGTTGTTTACGCCTGGAACGGATAGAGAATCTACGCATAAGGGTGATACAATCCTTCACGAGAATGATTTGGTGTTTTCAAATCCCTATGAAGTAGGCAGAAATTTATTACAGGAATTTGATAAGCGTGCTGAGTTGAGTCAAGACAGCACTAGCACAGCTTGGGGTAATAATTTACCTACATCGTCTTTGCAGGAGGTGACTCAAGAAGTTTCTACTATTGAAGCCACTTCTGATTTTTATGACAGCATTGGCGAAACTTCGCGTGAGCATGACACAACAGAGGTTTCACACATGCAAAGTACTCCTATTGAGTTGTCGCATGAAGAGACTCAAGAGTTGGGTACGAGTGATGCAGTTGGTGTTGAGAATTTAAGTAATGGTGAATCTGATTTTTCGGATCAGACCTTTGAAAACCAGCTAGAGGATTCATATGTTGATATGGAATCCCAGGATCATGCTTTGGATGGGCATACAGTCACTGTTGGAGTAGAAGCGTGTGAAGATACTGTTAGACCAGCAACTTCTACCGTATCAGTTGAGCCATCCTTTGAGGTACCGAGCAGCAGTACCTTAAATGCTGAGGTGTGCATGGATGAAAGCACACATGATGTTGCTTATCATGCGGTGAGCGATGACGGATCAGCGTCATATCATAGTGCATATGGTGAGCCGGAAATCTTGTATGGGGGTCGTAAGCTTCAGAGTCCGCATCATTTGGTTGGGCAACTACAAGTGAATGATAATATGATTGCCACCGCCCTTGAGCATTTTGACGTTGCTCGTCAGATGTTGACTACCTATGGTTGGAGTCCGCCTTTGACAGATGAGCACAGTGAGAGTGGTTTCTCCCTTGCAGTGATACATGCACTCCGAGAAGCAATTGGTACGATGAAACAAAACTACCTAAAATTGCTCACGGACAGGGATTTTCTTCTCGAGTGGGATTGCATTTGTTATGATGCATTGCAGGGAAAGGGAGAACAGATTGATGAGCTCACTCATGAGCTGGAGGTGACTAGGGACTCATTGCATAGCACCCAGCTGGCCCTTCGAGAGTCACAGTTACAGATTGGGAGGTTTACCGTGGCGTTGAGTTTAGCACAATCGTCACCACCTTTGGATATAGTTCAATCTTCCATGGCAGCGGTTGGTGAGGAGTATACGCCCATGGTTCCTAGTAGTGAGGGAGATGTTGAGGATGAGGTTACATCCAGCATAGTCACAGGAGCAGTTGGTACAGATAGGATGAGTACACTAGATGAGAGTTGCAGTGAGCCACGCGTTGCACCAGGTCCTCTCGACATTAGTTCTGTGATAGGTGATGCAGGGCAGTTCATTGATAGTTCTTGTGACATGGTTGTTGGTACACTGGAGAGTTGTGTGACAACCCTCGATACTTGTCCATCTTCACAGCAGATATTCAGAGTCTCATCCAGTTGGGAGATTGGTACTTGTGATGATTTGTTTCCCTTTCCTGGAAGCAAATCAGTCTTTTCATCCGATGCAGTTGACTATGATCGGCAGCTGGTTGAGCCAAGTCAGGAGTACAATTCAATTTATTATTCCAAATATCTCGTGAGATGGACATCCGTGACAAGATGATATCGCAGCACAGAATAACCATTTGAATTCTCGATGGTGGTTTGTCTATGATAACCCACTCTTCGAGTTGGAAGCTGATCGTACTCTTGATGCTAGTTCTTGTTTGGGTGATGATCGTAGTGTTTGGGATTGTTCCAGTGCATCGCAATTCCAAACCAGACTCACAGAGGAGTTCAATGAGGTGTACACGGTGAGGAGTGCTTACGGTTTTTCCTTTGATCCACCTGTACATGATTCGTATTCGATGCACCATACTTGTGCACAGGGTGATTCTCTCGGTACAGTTGAGGGGAGTAATTCATTATTGTGTGCAGAGTTACCATCTTCACAAGATGGGATTAGCAGATGCAGGTACTTGACTCAGCAGTTTGCGGGGTATTACTTGCAGGGGCAGCAGTCCGTTTTACATCATGCCGATATGTATTTGACAGGGCTTGATACTTCTATGTCGCAGATTTTTCATACAGTTACATGGGTACAGGGCGACTATGGTGTTAGTTGGCATGATGGTTTGGACAGTTATCACATCCATGAGTATTTAGCAGAAGACAGGGAGAGATTCAGGATAGTAGATGCTTTTAGAAGTGTTTATCTCTGCATGACAGATGGATGTGGATTCATATTGTATTGGGATCCCGGTGGCGACAGCTTTGACACAGAGTATTGGGTGGGTCCCATTGAGTTACTTCACTATTCTCAGCATGGTGAAGTTGGAGACAGTAGAGCGCAGTGGCAGCCTGAGGAGGATCGTCACGACAGACTTTTACGTTGGGTTTGGGATCCAGGTATTGATTGCGCAGTTAAGTTTTGATGATGCTACAGGAGGCAGTTCGAAATGTGTGGGACATTTTACAGTTTTTTCTTTTGGGCCTTCCGAGGTTTCTTTGCAGAGATTTGCTCGGGGTCAAGCAATTTTAGGGAGGGCTGACCGCCATGTCCCCATTTTTTGGCGAGCATCAGAGTTCGTAAGTTTAGCCTATCACGAGACCCTCGTAGGCTGATAGAGTGGTTAGAGGGTCGTTTCAGAGCTTGGCTCAGCTTCAGATTGGTAGTTTTGATCAATTGGCCTTCGTTTGGGCTCGATTGGAGACTTTTTTGCAGAATTGCTATTTTTAGCAGTTCCTGGCAGGCAGAGTGGGACCCCTGCTATTTTTAGCAGTATGGCTTTGGCAGTATTCGAAATCACTTCAGAGTTCACAAGATCGACTAACAGAAACTGATAAGTAACGGGAGAAATATTAATATTTAATTACATTGATTAAATATTAATTAATTAATGATTATGATATAAAGTTATAATTTAAAATTATAACTTAAGTGATTTCAATCGAGGGTGCTTCATCATTGAAGGCCAAATGGACATTTAAATTAATATTAAAATATTTGACGAAGACTATTGAAAATAATAAAAGAATTAAAAGTCAATATTTTAATAAAACCCTATCTTTAAGGAAATCGCACTTTTCAGCATAAGAGTGGATTTGCCTTGGGAATTGAGCAATTATGACATTTGATGAATTAAAAATTGATCAGGCTTTGCCAGAGAACGGAGACCTTAGGGTTTCATCTCGAAATTCTGTGGAGAACGAGCCATCTCCATCGAAACAGTTCAGAGGGTGTGAAATAACACCTGATCTACTGCCAGTCGTGGGATTTCTTCATCCAGAAGAAATTACAGAGCTTCTCAGAGTTTATTCAGTTACAGAGTTTCAGCATAGTTCATCTGAGATCACATTGCAAGTCCAGGCGCACCTTATTTCAGAGACTAGACACAGAGATCAAGAAGGCCGTACTTTTTTTACATTAATTGCTGTTACTGACCCAGCCGTACAAATTTGTACAGTACAGCCGTACCATCATTGGGAAAAGTGTATAGTCTTCAGAGTTCAGAGCATTTTGCATTCAGGAAACCTTCAATCATTTAGGCGCACCTATACCAGAGATCTGGAGATTGGTAAAGGGCCGTACTATCATTTATTTCTTGCTGCTGTTCTTTCCTGGCCGTACCAGACTGTACCAGGCCGTACCATTGAAGGAAAGATGTCTTTTCTCAAGGGAAGCAAAATGCCTCTTGTCTTCATCATCTGGCACTTTCCATGTGGGCGCTGACATCCAGAGAGGAACTGCGTGGCTTTTGACAGAGGAGAAAGTGAGACATTAATGCAGCCGTACCATCAGATCTGTACCTTTCAGCTTGCTGGTTTACCAGGTTTTTTACAATAAAATTCATTATTTCATATTGCATGTCTGTAGAACAATTTTGTAATCATTCCAGAAGAGCAAATAATAGACTGGTATCGTATTGGTTTCAGATATTCTTGTTATCAGAGAGTTAGATATTTTATTTGAATTTATTTCATATTTCCAAGCAAAATCGTACCATTTCATTAATTGTTCAAAACCTCAAAAAGACAAGCAAACACCAAAACCTTCGTAAAATCAAACAAAAACCGGCCGATCTCGAGAATAGGGGAAACGAGGGTTTCACAGATGTCTAATCTATGGAAACCAACCTTCACAAATTGAAAGAAGCATGCATCCAAAGTGCGTGATCCAACCCTTTACAAACAGATGATTGATCTCGATGTATCCGGGTTAACACCAAACCTGAAATTTGGTTATGTGCTGGAATGTTCTCAGCCTATTTCATGTGTAGTCATGGTTCACTTAATGGAATGTCATATTTTGAGATATCTTCAAGGCACTATTGATATGGTCTTTACAAGAATGATCAACTAGATCTACATGGGTACTTTTGATCTCGCATTGGGCTGATGTAAACGAACAAAAAGAATGATGTTAAGCTCAATTTAGATCGGGCTATGATCTCCCGGATTTGCAGAAAACAGTCTTCAGTTGCACAGAGCTCAACAAAAGTTGAATACATTGCAGCCTCTATGGGATCAAGAGAAGCAGTTTGGCTTCATAAATTGCTTGTGGGACTCTTTGGTGAGCCCTTGAATCCTACAATTATTCATTGTGATAATCAGAGTTGTATCAAACTCTCTATGAATCTTGTCTTCCATGATAGATCTAAGCACATTGAGATCCCCTATCATTATGTAAGAGATATGGTGGAAAGGAAAGTGATTCAGTTGGAGTATATCAGTACAAATGATCAAACTGCAGACATTCTCACCAAGCCTCTCTCCCGAATCAAGGTAGAGCACTTCAAGAAGAAACTTGGTATGGTTGAAATGTAATTTGTTATTTATGTTTGAAATACAAATTGTTTATAAATTGTACTAATATATAAAGATGTTTAATGTGTAAACTCTTTTGTCATGTGTGTGACTCCATGACTTTATGGGCCTACTCCTCCTGTGTACATTATTGAAAGGTGACGATCTTTCTAATAATGAGCACTTGTATTTGACATTGTAAAGTGACGACTCTACAATGATAAACTATCATGATAGATATCATGTGACTTGATATTTGTGGACATGTCATGATAGTATCTCTTGGACACTTTGATTGATATCATGGGACTTGATATCATTTGTAGATCATTGTGATCCTTAAGAGATAATCATGGTGGATATTTATATCCGTGGATATGCCATGAATTATGGTAGACATCATGTGACTTGATGTTAGTGCACATACCATAATAAAGATATGTTATGAAGAATGTCATGTGACTTGACAATATTGAAAAATCATACCATGTCTTAGATATCACGTGTTAAGGTGATATCTCTACTTATTTGATTTAAAATATCTTCCCTAGCTAAGAGCGAGTGTTAATGAATGATAGCTTCGGTTAGATATGAATGACGATTGCTGTAAGCATCATCGTCATTCATACTTGATCAAAGTTTATCATTTATATTGAAATATTTTTGGAAAAACATTTAATCGAATTTATGAGCATACATATAAAATTCGAATTATATATATGATGCTATATTCTGCATTTCATTAATCGAAATTTACTTACTCATCCGCCACCTTGTAGAAGGGTATATATGAGTTATACTAAACAATGATAAACGACTTTATCATAAGCCGCGCCCTAAGGGACACTCCACTTGTGGAGACAAGTCCTCTCATGAGACGTGCCTCTTAGGGGCAGGTCTCCTCTCTTATTTATGGCGGACCCTTCTTTGATATGCAAACATAGAAATCGAATAATGTTCTGCAATCAGCACATTCAAAATAAGAAATTCAAATTTGGAAATTGAAAATCTGAACATAGAAGTTTGAGTAGTATTATACTTAGAATTTTCATAAGTCCCTTAGTCTCCCAATTTGATTGAAGATTTGTTTACATTTACAAAAGTATATAAAATTAATATAAAATATAAACATGAAATAATATTATAATTACAATTATAAATATAATGAATAATATAATATACACAAGAAAATCTAAATAATCAAATAAAAATGGAAATTATGATTATTATACAGAAACTAATAAATATAACTACTACTATAAATAAATATAAATAATATTACAAATAAATTAAAAATAAAGTAGTAAAATATAATACACATCAAAACAAAATAATAAAATGAATATAATTTGAGATATCATTAAGGAATGTTTAACTAAAGGTCATATCCATTTGTGGGGTTATCTCTATTCAAAGAGATGCCCCTCTTCATGGAGGTGTAAGGATATAAAATAAGTTTGTGGGATGTGGAGAAGAGGGGGAGTAGAAGATAAAAGGAAAAAGATATATTAAACACACATCTGATTTTAAGAAGATAGAAGAGTAAAGGAATGAAGATATAAAAAGAGATCTATCAATAGTGTGTAGAGAACAATAAAAATAGAAATTAGGAAGGTTTGGAATTAGTTTTCAAAAGACAATAATCATTTCAAAAGGTTGTCTCTTCTAATAAATGTCTCTTTTCAAAAAGATACATCTTCTCATTTGAATGTGGAGATATAAAAAGAGAAATAATGAGATATGTATAGGGAGGAAGAAGGAAATAGAGAATAGAATGGGAAACAAGAGATAAAATATAGACTGCAGATCATCTGAAATTTATAAAGATAGGTAGATAGAAAGTAGATAAGTATTTTATGAATATAAGGAGAAGTATTTTTATGAATTTAAATAATAAGTTAGATAAATGTTTGTACATTTAGATAATGATGTTGATAAATACGTCATGGATTTAAATAATAGCCTAATTAATAATAATTCATACATGATGCTATTTATTTAATGTTATCTATTTTTTATTGATTGCATGGGGAATAATAAATCATGCATGCTACTAGTTATCTTAAAACATAGCTGATATGTTATGCTCCATTGACATTATTATATATATATAAACCATAGGCAGCAACAAACATGTGATGTAATGTCCCCATTTTGGGATTACCCTAAATCTGCCTTGATTTCTTGATGATATCCTTTTATGATGGTCTAGTGTTCATATTGCATTCTTTTTCTCCTTTTCCTAATCAATCATAGGATAAAGATACAATAAAGATACTTGTAACAATTATTGAGCCTTATAAGTAATTGTGGTTATTTGATAGAAAAAAGAATAAATTTATGAGTGTCTTTATCCTATGATTGATTAGGAAAAGGAGAAAAAGAATGCAATATGAACACTAGACCATCATAAAAGGATAACATCAAGAAATCAAGGCAGATTTAGGGTAATCCCAAAATGGGGACATTACATCACATGTTTGCTGCTGCCTATGGTTTCTCCATTTTTTTCAATGATAATTTTCAGCCATCTGAAGGAGTGCTAAATAACAGATTTTAAACTTTCTTGTTTTTGCAGTTGATCATAGTTTTGCGGACATATTTTTCAGACTTTGTGAAGGATTTTGTAACAGATTCCCTCACTTTGATATTAAAAAAAACCCAATTCAAGTGCTAGAATTTGGAAGTATTTGATGCTGATTTATTGATAAAATAGAGGGTTTTGAAAGGCAGCTTTAAAGAGAGAGAATCAGTAATTTTCCACAACAGTTCTTCAAGCCTTTTTCATCACATCTGTATCCTTGTTGCCTGACTTCACTAGTTAGCTGATCTGAATAAGTAGTAAAGGTTTAAGTATCTGTCAAGGTTGCAGTACAGAAAATGTTTCAGAATCATGGAGGCCATTTAATATGTCAGTTTGCTATTTTTAGCAATGGTTAATTTTGGCATTATATTTCCGGACAATGAATGAGGCCCTGTTTTTAGGTGACATTAGATGATGATATTGATGATGTAGAAAATCCATTTGATGATTAAAAGTGTTGAACTTGATATTATTATTTTAATATTGAACTTGAAGTTTGAATGATGAATATTTATCATGCATGTTTTAAATGACATTCAAGTTTATGGTGGTTTTGTTGTTTATAACTTTATATGATGCTATGTGATATTCTAATCTTAATTCATGCTTTTAGGCTGTATATATATGATTTACATGTTTTTTGTATGGACGAACCCAAAATGAACACAACCCCAATTCTTTTTTAGCCGAATCCACAAACTGGATCCACGAACCTGAACCAGGACCAGTACCAGAACTGCCAACATAGTTGTTTAGAATAGATATGTTTTAAAGTAGCATTGTTTCTGCTTTTTCTGTAGCTTTTAGGGGTTTCTTCAAAACTTTAATCTTTGGAGATATTTAATTATTATTTTTAAATCCTTAAAAGCATATTTATTTTAACTTATAAGTTATAAATAAGTGCCTTGGGAACAAAATATCCCAAACGGTAGTTGAAATGAGGCTTATGCTGCACAAATTATCATTCGCATATTTGATCTGAGTCTTTCTCTGTGTGTTTCTGTAAGATTTTATTAATTGCATTGTACTGAAGAACAGTGTTGAGCTTTGTATCAACACTGCCTTTCATCTCAATAACTTGGTGTGCTTCTAAGGGTTTGTCTTTGTGACAATCACCATGAGGTTGAATTCACCCTATGGGTTTGAACCTCATGGTGATTCTCAGAAATTTAACAAAGCCTGGCCAATGAGAGGGGAAGGTTTGGAATCCAATACACTTATCTCAATGTCTTATCCAATTGTCAATACCCGACTTTCCTTTTCACTCCCTCTAGAATGTTGAAGAAAAATAATTTTCTTGATGTGAGTGAACTTGGCATCACTGCAAATCCAATGAGAAAATGCTGGATTTCTTGACATGTAGTGAGTGAAGCCTCTGCATTCTTTTGGAATTAGGACCTGAATCTCCTTGGCATTTTGTTTCTTTCTGTACAACTGCATGTAGCATATTGTAGGCAGTTTAAAACTTTTAATTCGTCTATCCTAAGCTGGAATATTATAGAAGTTCAATGCAGGAATTTATAGATGCGATAATTATGGAATATGGACATAATTCTCTTATTAGGACTTGAGCCTACATTATCCCAAGTTTTTGGTATATGAGAATGTGAGGGGATGCAAATGGTTATTGGTGATGTGTGGAGATCCCCATATTTCAGTGGATTGCATGGGATTTTGGAATCCTTGACATAGAGGAGTGTCATATCAAAAATGTATTGAAGAAATTGAAGAAAAAAATTAATGACTAATCATAATGCAAAAAAATGGCTTTTTTTAATGTTCACAAGGCTCGGGGTATTCTGGAAAATTTTGGACATGTTTTCAAAAGATTTAATTTCACTTTCAGGAAAAATAGGCTCTCAGGTTGGAAAATTAGGATGCCCAGGTAGAGTTTGGGGTTTGGGACCGGTTAGGGCCCAACCAAAATAAAAAACAGAAGGAAGAAAATCAGTTTTACTCGCAACAAAAACATTTTTATTTTTGTGCAATGTTGAAAGCGATGTTCTTGATACCCTATGGTCAGTGTACCCTTCTCCAACATACTGGGGGTAGTCATGATGCAAGTGTTGTGTCTCACGTTCCCAGGGGTGACTACTCAGGCAGCCCTGCCTTAAGCTGCACTATTTTCTCTCATTTTTAAACTATAGATAATAGTCAGTGCCCATTTTTAAAAATCATAGTTTGTCTACTCCTTTTTTCTAGCATGTTGACTTGGACCAATGGTTACTTTCCATTGATTGTTTTACCTGTCGTGTTTTTGCAGCATATACAGGAAAGGCTTGAGGGCTATTCCACCTTGCCTTAAAAAGAAAACTATCATAAGAGAGGTAACACAAACCATTCTTTTGTTATTTTACAAATAAGGCAATGATAATTTGTGAGGTTTTGTTGTATATAAATTGTTGGTATAGTGTGTACTGTTCCTTCATTCCTATTATTAATTCCTGTCAAGAAACATGTAAGTATTGCGAATGTATCTATTTTTGATGAGGAATAAGACATTCTTATTGTTGATGCCCTTCTCAGAATATCAGAGATAATTTGGCTGAAAGGAAAAGATTAGAGAACAGGTTGGAACCTTGGATACTTCGGGAACTAGAAGCGATCCTGGGAGACCAGGATCTAACTATCCTTGTTCACCTTGTATTCTCTCTTTTGTTTGCCAACCTCGGAGAAAAAGCACAGAAACAGAACATGGACTTGATGTGTAGTGAAAATGAATTTATCTGTCAATTAGAGCCTTTTCTTGGGGACAAGGCATCTCTTTTCTGGCATGAGCTCAGGTACACATGCACCCTTGTTTTTGGGAAGTAACAATCTGCTGAATAATGCAATAAGATGTGTTTTTGTAAAAATTGTGCATGGGGACATTTTGTGCTTGCTCTTTGATACTTTCATGTTGCAAAATCTAATGGGAAACACTATATAGATGCTTTGCAGAGTCTCCTTTTACAATTGGTGCATATGATTCGGTAGTAGAATATCAAAGACATCCTCATTGTATAAGTGGAGAGTGAAGATATGAGCACCTTATATTTGAGTTGCAGCGATCAGGAGGAATAAACCTTTTTTCACACAAAAACAACTTGGTGGATTAACTGTACTTAAGTTGCCATTGTGCTTATTTTTGTGAGGCAGCTGTCACACGTCATCATGAGCACAGTTAATTGTAGTATGAACATAAAGTAAATAATGTAAAAAAATAAAATAACTTTGAAGTAAAAAATGAAAAAACTCAAAACTGATATTTCTTGGCATTTTTAGATATATGTATTTAAGATATTTATACCAGTTATGAGCACAGTTAATTGTCTCTATGTAGTATGAACATATTTGAGTCCACTCTGAAATGTTTATGTACTTGGTTGTCTAATTGTTATTTCAACTTGGTTGTGGTACCTTTCTTCAATGCAAGAGTTTACCAAATATCAAAGGAGCTTCCTTTGTTTATTAAGCTTCTGTGGAATATTTTTTGATGAATCCACAGGACCTGTCTATACGTGAAACAAGATCCACTGAACAACAGTGTAACTTGCATGTTTACCTTTGCCCATCAATATGGTTATGCATTTGTCAACATATATGAATGTAGTCTGCATATAAATTTCAAATTCACAAGAATATGCTGTTATTCTTACTGGAAGTTTTTGTTTGGAAAGTCAATAGGTTTTATGGAAACCCCACAAAAAAAAATGGCACAAAATACTCAAGACAGGCAATAAGGTGAAAAACAAAATTATATATGGCACTTCTGTTTTCCTCTAGCTATACTAGAAAAAACTCAAGACTGATATTTCTTGGCATTTTTTAGATAGACGTATTTAAGATATTTATACTAGTTATGAGCACAGTTAATTGTCTCTATGTAGTATGAACATATCTGAGTCCACTCTGAAATGTTAACGTACTTGATTGTCTAATTGTTATTTCTACTTGGTTGTGGTACCTTTCTTCAATGCAAGAGTTTACCAAATATCAAAGGAGCTTCCTTTGTTTATTAAGCTTCTGTGGAATATTTTTTGATGAATCCACAGGGCCTGTCTATACGTGAAACAAGATCCACTGAACAACAGTGTAATTTGCATAGAATTTCTCTCGTTTACCATTGCCAATCAATATGGTTATGTATTTGTCAACATATATGAATGTAGTCTGCAAATAAATTTCAAATTCACAAGAATATGCTGTTATTCTTAGTGGAATTTTTTGTTTGGAAAATCAATAGGTTTTGTAGAACCCCCACAAAAAAAGTGGCACAAAACACTCAAGACAGGCCATAAGGTGAAAACAAAATTATATATGTCACTCCTGTTTTCCTCTAGCTATACTAGTCTTGTGAACTTTAAATTTAAGGCTTAGCTATAGTCATATCCAATGTGACAAGAAATACCATCCAATCACCGTACATGTAATGTTTTGCTAAAAACTGCTCTTTAAAAACCGTGGCAAGGAGACCAAATTAGGCGTTACAAGGCTTAACCGAGCATAATCAAAATGACCCTTTGAGCCATATGGTTTTCCAAATCCTTGGATAGTGCCCACAGGAACCCTATCTGAATCTATATTCACCTTGCTTATTAATATAGCCTAATCGGACATCAGTTGATATAACCCAATAGAAGTGATCTTAATCTTTGTCATTATAAAGGATTATGATGTTTTCTTCTTGGACTGCACTATGACAATATTAGGTGTATCTATGCGTTTGTCCCATCCCAAAGTTTCGTTGCCTATTTCCTAGGTTGGCTAACAAGTTAGTTGCATTACTACTTCTTTGAAAATATGTGAGGTCCTTACATCTTCAAATCTTTGACACAGGTTGCTGGCTTCCTTCATTAGAGTGCCTCGAGACGCCTATTCATATCCTCCCATCTATTCAAATCTTTGACAAGTGTGAGAGTTCCACCTCATTGTTGGCATAGGCCATGTCTAACTTACCATTTCCAAGGAAAACTCCAGCTCCAACTCCTGGACTACCTAAGTATGCTCAATTTTTTTTTTTTTTTGACTACCCTTGGGTAGGGGGCTCCCATTTAATTTATTCCCTCCTTTTCTTCTTGGAGATTTCCTTTTTACTGGGCCTGTATATATTGATGCAAGAGTGTGGCTTGTATATAGTTTGCAGATTTAACTTTTAATTCTCTATTGCTCATTCAAAATTATTTTAAATTATTTTATATCTTGCCTTTCTTTTTCTCCTCCTCCCATTATGGCATTTTTTCAATTTATTATCAGTTTCTTATCTCTCTTTCACCTTGGTTTGTTTGTCCAATACCCTCTCAACCTTTCTTCCTTTTAAGCAAACTGGGTATGCAACAAACCATTATTCATCTCCTTATGCTCTCTATCATCCTGATGATAGATCACAGAGTGATCCGAAATTTTGATGAAAAAATTTCAAACACAATCAAAATCCAAAAACAACAAAATTGTAAGCATTATGGATTGTGGAAATCTCATAGCATTAATACACAAAAAAGTTGGTCATGGCAAGCTTTCATCCTAGTGAAACAAATGTATTACTTATGTAACCATCACAACTTTTTGCCTTGATCTCTTGTGGCAGTGGTCGTCTGAAAGCAAGTTGGCATTATATATATAATTTTTTCAAGAGAATAATAGTGAAATATTAAATTTAGGAATAAAGTCTAATGAAGGTTTTTAGATATTCTAGACAGTTGGGGTCTACTCTTCTTACCTTTCCAAATTTAATAGTTTTGTTGTTGGCCATGTATTTTTTCCGTTTACTTGTTTATTCTTTTCTTCTAAGTTGTCAAATTGGGTATGAGTACGTGGGTACGGGTATGTAAGTACGCCAATTTTTTTTTTGGGTGGGTACATTTGACATAAAATTTATAAAAATCATAGATATAGACATATTTGCAGCCTAAAAAGTAAAAACAAGAATTAAATTTAGAATTCCACATATCATGCATATGCTAAACAAAACTTAGAACTACAATAAATATAACAAATTTGAAATACAATTATACTAAATTAATTTGATATCAATTTTTCAAAACTTGAATGTTACGATAGGTATATAATTATATTGAATTCATTGTTCATTGGTTCAACATTTAAAAGAAAATAATACAATTAATAGTAGGCATCATATGTGTCATTAGGAAGATTAAGATCAAAATCATCATTGACATTAGATGTAGGTAAATTAGTAGAACCGCATGCAGCCCCACAATCACTTGCATTGGAAGCACATAGGGTATTCGACTCCACGTAAAGTAAAGATTGTGTGGCAGCTGAAAAATCCAAATCAGTTCGCTTTGGATCTACATCCCACAACCTCGTGCCTCCTTCCTTGTAATCATTCTTTTTATGAGTAAGAAGACGCAAATGGGAATGCACATAAACAAGTTCTTCTGCCTTGTTGCCAATCGGTTGTGTTTCATTGAGTGGATAAAGGAGTATGTACTCCAATTTTGCTCAGCTAAAGAGGAACTAGCCACCTATTGAAACAAAGTGAGAGGAACTTATAATTATAAAATTGTAAATCAAACTTTAAATTTGAAGTTAACCATTTTATTATTTTTAAAATAGTAAACAATATAAATTTAGAGAGTGCAATAAAAACTAAGTAACTTGTGATAAAACTTTGATTGCAAGAGTTTGGAGATGTGGTGATGTAAAGCCATTGAGATACCACCAAGAATGAGCATCCATCCTATACTTGTCACGTGAAGCAACAATACTTTGATTTTCGTCGGCTACAAAATCAACAAACTCAGCTCTAACCAAATACTCCATTTCTTGATCGGGGAAGAGTCTAATAAGTGCTTTCCTACACTCCACACCAACTTCTAGATCTGAGTATGGTTACACTCTTGATGGCAAAGCAAGAATCTCATCACTAAAAATTTGGGAGTCAATGTAAATGCAAGAAGATGTAGTGGGGTGGTCATTTTATTCCACTGCTCAACACAAATTGTTTGCAACTCTTTGAAGAAAGTTTCTTCAGGATCTTGCTCTTTTTCGTTGATGACGATTTTCATTTTCTCGATCATTGAGTCAATGCCATCATATACCTCTCTCAAACTTGGCTTATCCATGTCAGTAAAATGGATCATACTCATGATGGGCTCAGTGAAACAAAGAAGATATTTTGCTCATTCCCACCAAGTGTCATCTAGGATCATTTATTTTATATTTGTTGCCCTTTCAATATTGGACTGCTATAGGGACCAACTTTGACAGATAACCATGCTAGAAAGTGCCTCCTGCACCTTCACAAGTCACCTCAAGACAATTGTGTTTGATGCAAATCTAGTTTCGACAACCTATTCAAATATTTAAAATAAAAATAAAAATATAAAGAAGACATGCTTGAGTTTAAAAAATAAATTAGTAATTACTAAAGTGAAATGTAAAATTTAAAAGTTGAAGTATTTCAATTACCTTCAACTCCAATGCTAAAAATGATCTAAAAATGGTCTATGACATTTGATGGTTTGTGATGAACATTTGGATCTCTTTAGCCTTAGCATACATTTGTTTGATCCAATTTATTTTTGCACCCAACTTTTGTAGCACGAGGTTGAGAGAGTGAACAACACAAGGTGTCCAAAATATGTGCTCAAACCAAGTCTCAATCAACATATCTGCAACTCTACAATTCTTTGCGTTGTCTGTTATTACTTGGACAACATTTTCAAGACCCACATCTTGAATGCATTGCATAAGGATGTTAGCAATAAATTGTGCATCCTTCAAAATCCACGGCTTTCAAAAACATTGCCCCTTTAGGGCACACTGCGATCACATTGATTAATGGCCGGTTTTTGGCATCCTTCTATCAGAAACAATTGACACCCCTGTTTTTTTCCATGAATTTCTAATGGGAGCCAATGCATTGTTTATGCCTTTTACCTCCTTTGCTAGTAAGGTGCTACACACCTTCGCATAACCTGGCCCTGTGTACCCTTGTGGACACTCACTTGCTTTTCTCAACATATCCTGTCAATATGGTGATCTTACAACATTAAATGCCAAACCGTTTGCATATAGACATCTTGCAATAACTTGATTTGCAAGCTCTCTAGCTTCAAGTTTAAATTCTCTTTCTAATGGCCCCTTGCTTCTCTTCACACCAATAAGTTCTTCTTCACTTCTATCCAAAAATGGGTGGCTCTCTACTACAACATCAAGAAAGTCACTCTGTGATCCCCTTCCACTTCCTCTTTCTCTTAGCAAAGGATGGTTTGTGGCATGACCAAGTCTTGCATCTGCTTCCTCTTGCTCTATAATATATGCTGCTATTTTTTGAGGATGTAACGCTTTACCATTTTCTCCTGGACATATTGCGATTCCTTGTCCAGGAATGGCACATAAATGGGCTTTCACACGATTGCATGAGCTAGTATACTGAACTTCACAGTGATTGCATATCCAAACAAATATTCCTCCCCCTTTAACTTGTATCATTTGCACATATTTCCATAAAGGTGAATTTGGGTCGGTTTTAAAGGTGGATTGAACAATAGAACGAGTACCGGTTGCCATTATGCTGCTACAAGTTCAAAAACAATTAATCAATTATTAAACAATAAATGTTAAATATTTAAATAAATAAAATTAATAAATTGATATACCATATAAAAAAAAATTTATTTAAATTAACATTTAATATATTATTCATTAAATTATTAATTTATTATTTTAAAAAATTATAACTAAAATAAAAAATTGATATAGTTATATTTTACAATAAAACAATATATTATAGTCTATTATAATAATAAAATTAAAATTAAAATATAATATATTAATAATAACTAATTTAACCTTTAGTGTTAGTCTATTATTATATTATAAATTTATAACAAATTAGTAATTAATAAATTTTAAAATTGAAGTTTAAACCTTAAAATACATAATATTAAAAATTTAAAATAATAAAATATTACATATTTAAACATTAAAATAGACAATATTAAAAATTTAAAATATAAAATGTTAAATAATAATACTATAACACATAATAACAAATTGTCAAAAATGATAAATTAAAATTATCATTTATAAATTATAAATCGTAATATAAATAAATTTATAATATATATAAATGTTTTTGTTTAAACTTTGATAAATAATAAACATTTAAGTTTTAACATTTTCATTTAACAAAGAAAGAAAGAGAAAAAGGCGAATAGATTATAGAACCCTACTTGGAAATTTCACGGTTGCTTAGGCGCGACTCCCTGCCTGCAACACGTTGGATTTTTCCGCTGCTCTCAGTCGTCACTACTTGCAAACTCGTCTACAATGGTCACCCAAATTTGACTGAAACTGGCCGCACAGCCGCAAGCAAACAAGTTGTCTTTTTTTTGCAGAGAAAAACATAGGCAAAGTGAGAACGAAAATAAGACATTTAGGGTTTTTGCCGTTTGCTTTTCATGAGGAAAAGCAGAAACAGGTTTCGATTTATGCGCCAAACGCCTCGAACTCATTGCAAAAATGCCACGTCACCGAAAAATGGTCGAATTCGAGGTGAAAAATGTTGAAATGTTTTAAGCTAGAAAATACCAAACCCTGACTGATTCTGTAGGGATTCTAGCACAAACCAGGATCGGAAATGTCCCGTCGTGGAATCGGCAGGGCAAACGGCCAATTTCGATAACTTAGCTTTTCTTCTATTTTGCCATTGATTTACTTGTGATCGAGAGAACACTAAGTATCATTGCGTTCGTAAAAGTATGTGGACTGTCATCTCTATTTTTTGTCTGGTGCTCTTGATGGAATTATAGTTATATATGTTTGTAGATAGAGGATGTAATTCGATGGGTCGAAGAGAGGTTAGTCTTTTGATACAACAATATGAACTCATCCTCAAGATACATTGCAATTTGTCGTCGTGGAAACTCAACTTAATGTGCATGTTCACTTCCACAAAGAATACCTTTAAATCAATTACTGGCTATTTATTCTTTTTATGTAAGCTATTGACAATATATATCAAAATCTGAAACTCACGGTTGGAGGTTTATGGTGCCAATATAAAACGGTTATTTTTAAGTGAGTTATTGCCTTGCTTGTTTGATTAATTGTTGGAAAATATGGGAAATTTGGATATTAAATCCAAACATGTCAATATCTTTAAAATAATTAATAGGCGACAACATAACATAGAGTCACCCTCCATGGAGCAAGTCATCCACTACAACTCATTCATAGTGATTTATGTGAACTGGGATATCCTTCCATCTCAAGTGCAAGGTACCTTCTCACCCGTTCAACTAATCCATTTTGTTGAGGGGTATATGGAACTGTTCTTTGTACCTTAATACCATATTTTTCACAAAATGATTCAAATGCATAATTGCAATATTCACCCCCATTGTCTGTCCTTAGGCATTTAATTCTTTTTCCATTTTGGTTTTCAAATAATGTCTTAAATCTTTGAAATACCTCAAATACTTCACTTTTCCTGTTAAGAAAATAAATCCATACTCATATATTATAATCATCAATAAAAGTGAGAAGGTACCTAGCACTTGAGATGGAAGGATATCCATATTAATCACTATTAATGAGTTGTAGTGGATGACTTGCTCTACATGCTCTTCCAAAATCAAAAGGATCTCGACTATGTTTACCTAACACATATCCTTCACATACACCTTCAGATGCTGAAATCTTTGTTAATCCTCTAACCATATTCTTTCTAACCATGTCTTGTAATTTTCTATAATTTGTATGTCCAAGTCTAGCATGCCATAGTTTTGACATATAATCACTTTGAGCAACAAAAGCATGGGAGAGTGTATTCATCATCAACGAATCCAACAAATTTAAAGAGACTTTCTTTATGGTCAATTCTACCAATAGCATAACACTTTTTGGGTCTTTTCTATCTCTTACAATAACTTGATCAGCAGTAACAAACTCATATCCAACTTGAGCAATTCTATATA